>JBBPOB010000131.1:0-28359 GCA_038091275.1 Tylopilus subfusipes
ACTCACTCACTAGCAATGCTATTGTTTGATCTGGTAGGTGCATTGTCCATCACCAGCTTATAGTTAGATTGGGCCTGGAGGGAAGATAGAAGAGTCCCCTAGCATCCATTCATCTTTCCCTGACTAACAACAATGGCTTACTGCAAGCTATCCACCCCTGCATTACGCTTTCTGGAAACCCCCACCACTCCCACTATGCGATCTCCACAGGAGGCCGAAGCCAATGCTGGACTTGAATCACCCTTTCCTCCAGATCCCCCCACTGCTCCTGCCATGCAATCTCCATAAGAGGCCGAAGTCAGTGCTGGACTTGAACCGTCCCTTCCGCCAGAACCCACCACAACTCCTGCCATGCAATCTCCATAGGAGGCCAAAGAACCACCCCTTTCATCGCACAATTGACGACCTCCTGCCAGATATCATGACTTGATTTCTGAGCCTCCTTTGCCTGCAGTCATGCCCCAAATGCCCTCGTCCTCCTTCATCACCACACATATCATCCTCTTTATCTGGAATTCATTTACTACACTGTTCAACAAGTTCAGCATTGCACATGCTTACCAACATCGCCTTTTCCATGATCCCAACTCATTCCTCTCAGTGGAGGAGATGTCTCAGCCCCACAAACCTGTCAATCTAAACTCTGTACAGGTTGGTCACAGTGACTACTCTCCCCCTTGGCCCTGGTCCAACATGACCACTTGGCATCTCATGAACTGGAAAACTACTGGCAATATTCAGAAATTGGATTCTGAGGTCACCCAGTTAGTCATGGACATTCTCCATGCTCCAGACTTCAAGATCTCAGACTTGGCATCATTTGACACAGCCAGAGAGTCTGCTTGGTTCAACACCACTCAGAAGAAGATGTCTCATGAGGATCCGTTCAGCATTGATGGGTGGAAAGTAACATCTGTCAACATCTCTGTGCCTATAAGGGAAAGAAAAAAGGAAGGAAATGGCCTAATGTTCTCCATGGATGGTTTCCACTATAGACTGATCCTTGATGTTATTTGGGCAGTGTTTGCAGACTCCTCATTCAAGAGTTTCCACCTCATGCCATTCAAAAAAATATGAAAATGGCCCCTGACCAGCCATGAGCAGCGTGTCTATGACGAACTGTATATCTCAGATGCATGGAACAATGCTCATGATGAAATAATGAAGCAGAGAAGAGCTGATGGCTGCAAGCTGGAGAGGGCAGTGGCTGGCCTAATGATCTGGTCAGATTCCACTTGACTTGCACAATTTGGCCATATGTCAACATGGCCCATTTACCTATTTTTTGGTAACTTGTCCAAATATGCACACTCCAACCCTGTGTCCGGGTGTTGTCATCCAATTGCGTTCATCCCCCCTGTGAGTTAGGAACCTGCAGCACACTGCCACTCTATGAGGCTCATCTATTCATGCAGCTCCCACCTTCCATTGGAAAGGTTTTCACCTCATGCACTGGAAGAAAAGCCAACTGTGATCTCTTTACCCACTGCAAGCATGAACTCTTTCATGTGATCTGGAGGATATTACTCGACAATGACTTTGTAGAAGCATACAAGAATGGAATTGTCATGAAATGCTACAATGGTGTCAGCAGGAGCTTATACCCGTGTATATTCTTATATTCAGCCGATTATCCTGAAAAGTGAGTAGTTTCTGTGTTGTTGCTGAAAGGTACATATACTCATATGCATGTGCATGATGAAGGGCCCTAATTGCTACCATCCGGGACAAAGGAAGTTGTGCTTGTCCTCGTTGTTTGATACCAAAATCAAAGTTTCATCACAGTGGGCTTCTTAAAGACATTGCAGCATGAATATCTCAGGCTAGAGTCTACTTACAGGACAAGATCAATCAGGCATGGAATGCCATATATTGCCTTGGGCATCCATTGAAGGGTTCTACTGTTGAAAGCCTTCTTAAAGGTGAATCCCTGGTTCCAACACTGATATGTCATTTTTCAGTTCTTTGTCACCATTGTCACCATTCCTCTCAGACCTCCTTTTGTGAGTGGCTTGGCCCTTTGGGGTTCAACTTATATCAAGTTCTGGTGGTTGACTTGCTGCATGAGTTCGAGCTGGAAGTTTGGAAGTCCATGCTGAACCATCTGCTTCGTTTGTCATTCACAGTCAATCCACAAATAATGGACATACTCAATGAAAGGTAAGCTTGACAAACCATGGGCAATCTAGTCAATGACATACACTGATAGGTTTACCCTCATACCTGCCTTTGGGCCGGATATCATTCGCCCTTTCCCTCCTGATGTGACTGACATAAGCCAGTGGCCTGCTTGGTTTTTTGAGCAGGTGCTTCAGGTGGATATTTGCTACATCTTCCAGTAGCATGGCCTAGACTCAACTCAGAATGTGTCAGTGTGCTATCCCTGTCTTTGAAGGCCTCTTCCTTGTTGCACACGAGTCCTGCATCCAGCAGCTTCTATTCTGTCTATGTGAATGGCATGCTTTAGCAAAGCTTCGATTGCACACAGAAGAGTTGCTGTCACTAATGCAGTTGTCCTTATGTGGGCTCAGCGATCAGCTACATCAATTTCAATGACATGTGTGTGCAAATTTCATTGTTTGTGAATTACCCATGGAAGTGGCACACCACCAAAGGAGGGAAATCACCGATGTTGAGGCAGGTTATTGAAAAAAATCACCCCGTTCTTCCCTGCTCCCAAAATCCTTCAATCTCGACACATACAAATTTCATGCACTTGGTGACTATGTCCAGATGATCAAGATGTTTGGTACAATGGACTCATACACTACCCTGATCGTAAGTCTTGATCAACTTTACTTGTGCCAAGTTGATGATGTCAATGGCACCATAGGGCAAGCAAGCCCACTGCCAGGTCAAGAGGTTGTATGCAGATTCAAACAAGAAGAATGTCAGCCAACAATTTGTAACTTAAGAGCATCATCGCACTCTCCTAAGATGACAACATGGGGAAACACAAGAACAATGGATGGCAGATTTGGACACTTCACTGATGTTGCATCACTCAATGGCCAGGCATGCCCGAAAGGACAATGTTTGGAGCCTTCCCCTGTTCCTTGCTCATCATTCAAATGACCCTGCTATGAAGGTGAGTGATTTGCAGGGATGCATACCAACTGGTGCTCATGCCTAACTTGAATAAATAGCCAGATTTTATCTTCTACCTCAAGGACCACTTGCTGTCAAGATTGCATCACCTCAATTTCAATGGTGACAAGTGGACTTTCAGCCCAGAGGCCCAAAATGAACTGCATCTTATAAACCCTGACCACATTGTGAAGTCAAAATTTGTTGGGATCAACTACACAAGCTATGATATTCACAGGAACTGTGACTGCCTGTGCACGGACTGCCACTCTTTTCTCATGACCCAGTCAAGGGAAGATAACCCTGAGAGCCACCTGTATTGGTACTGCCAACTGCTCAAGGCATTCCATGTTGATGTACACTTCTGTCCTGATGGAGTTAGTGGTCCAAATGAGACTATGAAGGCTCTCTGGGTATGCTGGCTGGGAATTGATCCTGAGCATAATTGGGGGTTCCAGCGGTGTACCCTACCAAAGATTGGATTTGTTCCTGAAGATGCAAATAGCCCTGCATTTGGATTTTTGGATCCCTCACTAGTGATCCATGCCTGTCATCTGATTCCTTCATTCATAGATGGTTGTACTGACCATTTATTGCGAGGGGGCACTTCAGTGGCCTGAGTGTGGGGTGAAACTGATGATTGGGCAAGCTACTATGTAAACATGTGAGTCAAATTCCACTGGTAATATTGATGTCACACTCTGTATGCCAACACTGAAGACAGATTTGTGGACCATGATATGTTTGCACAGTATGCCCATGTTGGTGTGGGTCATGATGCCTTGCAGTTGATAAGGCCAGCATATGGGCATCCCAATGATGACCACAGTGATATGGGTAATGACGAGGAAGAAGAGGACGGCTTGGACAAAGATCCTCCATCAAGTCAAGCCAGCGTTGGGGAGGACAAGGAACCAGACAAGGAGGACCATAGCTCAGACAAGGATGACAATGATGACTTGGAAGAAGATGGTGTGAGCAGTGTGAGCACAGGTTCCACAGTCAGCAAGATCAATGCATGCCTCTAGTAGTAGTATGTAGTGGACTATTTCATTTGTTGGGTCCCATCAATAATGCCATGGCCCGACTCAGAATTGCTCATTTGCCCTTAGCATATTCCACTTTGATACATTTAGTGCTCCTACAAGAATGTTTGCTCTTTCAAAGTCTTAGAATTCCACCACAATACATTTGTATGTCTACTTGCTCATACATGAATGTCAGCTGCTGCAAAGGTCTTATCATATCTGGGGACAATGCCAACATAAGATGCAATCTTGCAAAAGACAATCTTTCATTGTCCGTACCCACCACAATTGGCTGATTGGACAACTTCCAATCAGCTGGAGCAGAGATTATAAAGCCTTGTAAGACCTTGTCCAGGTATGTACAGCCATGATGTGTTCGTCATGTTCACAATGTTATATAATGAATAAAACGGTAGGGAAGCAGTCCCGATGTGTAGACGCTGATTGAATTTGAAATTTGATTGTAGTGTGCATGGCGAGACTGGCATGTTTAATTCCAGTGTGACGCACGACGAGGAACTAAAGTGAACGATGGAGAGTGGTGGAAGTTTTAAAAAAAGTGGAAACCCGCTGTGGCCAAGCGGCGAGAAACACTGAAAAGGGTGGACGACAAAACTGGACCACACTCTGTTGGGGCAACGACGACATATGGGTACAAGAGTGACTATCTAACAACAGCGCATGACAGCGGGGTATATGGTATGTGTGACAGGTGAGGCAAGTTACAGCCTGTCTTTGGACCGTTCACACTTGGCGATCAGCCACAATCCCCTCCCTTGCTTCTTTTCCCTTGGTGCCTCACATGTATGTGTTGTCAACCTCATGTTGTGGATCTCACAACACCCCGAGATGGCCATGACCATGACCACCACTGCAGGAACAGGTACAAGCATACCTCTAACCGCAGCCCTCTCTTCTTGCAACCTGCGCCCGTCGGTTAGTGTACATCTACTAGACCTCTTATGCCACATTAATTAGCTTTACTTTTTAGATCTCGTTCATTCTCTGGCGCGGCTCACTGAGCTTGCTGACTCCCCTGCCTTCAGTCTCGTGTACCCTCTACCGGAGGCAAGCTACTTTATTGCACTCCCTTAATGTTTTCTATTACTTACTGGCAATACATTTACTTCCATTGCACAGTCGCATCACTCCCAGTTGTTTCGATGCAGACCTCCCTTCTCGTGGCCTTGCCTGCAACCCCCTTGAAGCCCTCCTCTCCACAGCCTTTATCAAAGCCATTACTGCAGACACATACACCTTCTCACACTTCAAGTGTTTCCTCTCCCTAACCATTAACCATTTCGGGGCCTATGTACCTCGTCCCCATACCATCAATCATTGACATGATTGTAAGCATCATCGTCACGAGCTAGTTAGCATTCCTTGGCTTGTTTGACCTCGACGAGAACACAGTGGCAAATCCCCGTTGCTGAGCAGATTTGTCATGCACATCGACATGTTCGGCCAGCCCAAATCTGAAGGTGCATATATGCCCTCCTGTGCAGCTCTGACATGCGATGATTCGACGCGCACAAGATGCCTCTTTGGACACATGGAGCACTGCATCGTGTGGTCAATTTGGTGATAACCTTCCCTTTTCGTAACCCACCCTGCTTTCCGGATCCAGAGCATCTACGACAAGTACCAAGAAGACCTCAATGCCATAGCACAAGAACATGTGCTGCATTTCCTTGAGGCCAGCTAATGCACCTACCATGATGTCAACATGTGCTTCAACCTCTTGCTGGACTCCAGGTTCATGATTGCTGAGATGTTCGAGCTCATGATTTTGCGGATGAGATTGGGCAATGAAAGATGTTTCAGTGAGTGCAAGAATTTGATCCAGGTCGTGATACATGAGTGACAAGACAAGCGTGAGGGGCAGGAGCACAAGGATAGGGGTGGGATGACAACGGTGAGCAAGGGTTAAGGACACTGAGAGTCCAACCGTCCAAGTGTTATCTGTGGCACTCAAGGTGCCTCAGCCTTCTAGAAAACTCACGCCTGAGGACCAAGCACTCACGGATGTGCCCGAACGCCGGTGTTTGTCCCTTGGCATTGGGATGCTGGAGCACATCAACAGGATACGTTGGTCTCAACTCGACGTTGGGAGGTGCATTGGGTGAACTGATTGTGCCAGCCATCAAGCACAGGAAGTCCACTCCCTGAAAAGGGACCTGTGTGTTTCGGCCTATGGTGTGGGCAAACTCTTTCTTCTTACTATACCTGTGACCATGGAGCTGAACGGCCACCCAGCAAATGGCTTGAGATCCTTTCCAGCTCTTCCTGTTGTAATTGGAATCCAATCCTTGTCCAAAGTACTCAGGATATGCGATGGCATCACGAAGCTGATCCAAGGCATATCCTTGGCTAGGGTGAATGGAATTCCAAAGCTTGTCTTGGTGGGCCTGATTTTAGATGCTCAGGTGCCTCCATGCTTGGCGGGCTTGTTTATCTTGGTGCCCTCCACAGGTCCTCCAGAATCTCATGGTCACCTGTCCGAATCAAGCGAGAATCATGGGTTGAAGGAGATTCTGGCATACCTTTTCTGCCGTGTATTGTCATTCGCCAAGCGTCAATCAGCAGCAGGTGGCATCAGGTCTGTCGAAGCGATCATTGCCTGTTCGATTCTGACTTTGCCAACTACATCGTTTTTTACCTCATCAACGCAGACGACGGACGATGAGAGAACGTGGTAAAGTTATTCGACACACTGCAAATTACTTAAACTCGTATGAGAATCTTGCAAGCTGAACAGCAGCACCGCGGCAGGCATAGCAAGGTATGCTGTCATTTTCGAGGCGATACTCAGGCCCCACTGGCACCTCGAAAACGGTGGGATATTCTAGAATTCCTCCAATGCCTTCTGATGAGGCAATGCATGACAAAAATGGCAGGATCACCCAACAACATGGTTTGTTGATCTGAATACTAACACAAGAAGAGCAAGAGACATGTAAGTTAGAAAATAAGGATACAATTGACATATCTATTAGGCTCTGAGAACCACTCGCACATATCTGCTATGTTGCCATGTCATTCCACAATTAATCCTGCCAGTCTCTGCACCCTCTCACGAGGAAACAAGTAGTCAGTTTTGAGCCTCTTACTCACCATGGTTCTCCTCTTTCTTCTCATCAGGAACAAAATGGGCTTCTTGATAAGTTTGACGAGCAAGCTTCGTGTGACTTGCATGAAAGAAGGGTCGGGAGTACAGAGGACACCATGAAGCAGCTGCTCAAGAGTGCACAGCGACTGGGCCCATTTCTCCGCATACATCTTTTGAGGTGGGATGGCGGTAACGCACGCATGCGCGACAGGGCAGATCCCAAACTTCTCCATCCTCTTTTTGTTTTCTTTCCACCAGTTCTCCATCATATCTTGGTCCTCCAGGTGGGTGATGATGAGCGTGAGGGGCACCTGATGGTTACATGAGACCTCAGAAAGGATATCGTGAACCTTCTGCACCGAGTCGGTCAATCTCCTGGCCTTGATACATAACACAAGGAGGTGTATGTCTCCAGTGTTAAGCAGGGGCTTAACAAGTTCCAGGGCCTTTTCTATGCCATCATTGGTCGCGTTGGTCCTGACAGTGTTGAAGATGCGGAGTGTACTGTGGCCTGAAAGAGTAAAATGATAAGGATCCCTTGGCGGTGTGCAGGCCATGTTGGAAGATGTTTCTGGGACGTGGTCGTTGGCCATCAAGTTGATCAACGAACTCTTGCCAACACCAGATTCTCCAAAGAAGACAATGTTCTTAATGTTGGCGTCGGAAGATGCTAAAAAGACGGAAATCAGTAATGCAACATGTGGTCTGTTGAAATCTACTGACTACCCAGATTGCCGTTATAGATGAACTGGATTTCATGAATTTTCCATGCTTCTTCTTCGTCGGCCGGCAAGTCTGGACTAGGACTTCAAGCTATTGTGGTTGAATCACAGCATGTTAGCGGTGAATCCGAACCCGAGTATGAGGCAGAGTCTGTCAGGATATCGGGGGAGGACATTTCAGAACTGTTGGAGACAGGCCTGCCAATACAGTTAGTACGATCCCCATCCTAAAATTGAGATGAATATGGGACAGATGTCAACTTACAGAAACTAAAGGTCACATACCTCTAGAACCTGCAAGTTACTTTCTGTTGGTACATCGTGTCTCGTTGAGAACATGGGCCAAGTCAAATCACGGAAAATTCGACCCGTAACACTACGTCTTTTTATGGCTGGGTGACCACCTCCACGCGTCCTGAGAACGAATTCATTAGCCCATGATTATGGGACAACACGGCGAAGAAACCTACCTTGTCTCGAAGTTTTGGTTGTTTGTCCCTCACCCAGCTTTAGAATGGTTCGTCCCTCCGGATGTTTGGCAGTTATCTGGAGTGTTGCTTGTGGAGGGTGACCCTAAGATGCAGCTTGACTGGCCAGCATTGCTGCTACCATCGCTACTTCTTCCACCCCCACCCCTCCCTTTACGATAATGTGAAAGACGACTTGAAATGGACTGGGTGGCCATTGTAGGATCTAGGCCCGGTAGCTATGCTTGGAAAAGTCTGCAAAAGTGTGTAGCAAGATGTAGCGATGGGGCACAGAGACACAGTGGTAAGTCAGCGATTGGCATCAGGTCCGTCCGACTTTTATGTGAATAGCGTCCGATTTCCGACAGAGCAGGTTAGCTTGATGTCGCCATATTTAATCTAGCCGCTGTGGGGAACAGATGGGCGCTGATTTCAAGAGAACAGCCTAAACAACAAGCAGTTATTTAATTTTGTGCTCCCCATTGCCCCACTTCACCCAAGGGAGACGAAATAGGTGCCTGTGCTTTAGTCATAGTAGGGACGTAATCTTCTAGTGAATGCGCAGCCTACAGGGCAGTACGCTAGTGTTGGCATTCTGTGTAGAAAATGTCAGAGTCTTGCCTTTGACGGGCGGTGTCGGTAACCAACGCAATGCGATCTTGAAGATGCCTGAACTGTGAGGAGACTACAGAAGTGGGAATAGTTGCACATGTGCTGCAGATTGGATTCTCGGGCCATGGGACATATTGCAACTCGGCTCGCTAAAACGAGCTGGCTGTTACGATTTCTCTTCCTTGCCTTGTATTATGTCTCATTGTCTCGACTTTCGCTGACATGTATTACTAATCCTGATCCTCTTTTGGATATAGGATCTCGCCTTCTCATTGGAAGCTCGTACAAGTGGTACGACTTTCTATTCACCATTCTCATTGGCTCCTTGAATCGTACGACAGCACTTTGATTTCTGATTGGCCTTCTCATATGATATGACTTCTTGATTTCCTTTCATGACTTGGTCCATGCACGAGACCTACCGTTATTTAAACGCTATGACCACTACCTCGATTCCTTATGCTAGTTCTCTTCAAACTACTAGCCTCTACCCTGTACTTGATCTTGCTTACTCAATAACCACTTCATCATGAATTGACCTTGTCATGTCCTAAGCAACTCCGGTTGACTTAGTTTAAAGACTTCCTTGGTCGACTTACAAATCGTAAGTGACACTCTAACTGAAGCTCTGTCTTCAGGGTTCATTCATCTCGTCGACTCCTTGTTAAGCGACGCCCAAGTCATTGCTTGTATTACAACTCATAATAACCAAGATAATCTCATCGACGCTCTCCTCGTTATAAACCTAGTCTCACTGAACGGAGACTTGAATACAGAAACTACCCTACTAGGGGAAGCCTACATCCTCCTCATCTTTAGAGGTAGTATATGTCCAATGACGTAACACTGGCATCAAAGTCATGATCCGGGTACATATTTCCGTGTGGGGTAGGATCCTGTTTCCAGGGTGAAACACAACCCATCTGTCCCAATCCATTGTCATTGAAGGTCTTTTTCTTGTGTCTTTCTGACTTCGTGGCCCCGCCCTCACACCCTGAACTACATCAACATTAATGCTCTTTTCACAGTCATGTTCCTCTTCTCAAAGGTCACCTATTTCCTCTCCCCGGCAGGTCTGCTTTTCAGTGCCGCCACTCTCCTCACTCCATCCACTACAAAACTGTGCCAGCTATATGGGTCATTCCCATATTTTCGTCATATATCTGCGCTTATTGCACAACTGCTCGCTCTGATATGCCTTGGATGTTCTCAAGCTTAAGTCTGTTCTTTCCCTTCATCCGTTGCCTTAGCCCATTGCAAAAATTTCACCACCGCTGGATCCATGTTTATGAACCCGGATCACTCCCTGTCGACCTCATGCAATCCCTCACTACCATTGTTGGCCTCTCAAGATGGGGTGTAAATGACACCATTGATACCAAGTTTACTATCTCGTCGTCTTTGGCCCTCTGTGCATGATCGTGAGTCTCTTAACTGCTCCTCAAGGATCGGCATAACCCAAATTTCAGCTTCCCTTGTGCTAGGATGTATGACTTGCACCAGTGTGGATTTTTCCACTGTCCATTACCCACAATGCGATTGGATCAGCTTGCACTTCCCCCCCTCTTCCATCATGTCGCTCCCATCGCTTCCTTTTCCACAGGGTTTTGCGTGCTCAACCCCCCAGTCCAGCGGTTGCTCAAATCGGACGAGAGAACACCTTCAAAGGCACATTGAGTAGTGTAGGAAGGAGTCTGGTGTCTCCCTGCCCATCCTCTGTGGATGGTTCTTGGACTGAGAGTCCAAGGTGAAAGTCAAACACAAGGTGGGCATGACCAAAAGCGGATTCCACAAAGCGAACACCGAGAGAAAAGGCACAGACATCAGAAAACGCTGCTCGACCCAGCGTGTAGGCACCACATAGCATTGGACTCACGTGAATCGTCAATGATCTCGCTCTCCCCAAGGATCAGTGCATTTGTGGAAGTTCTGATGCAGAGGACCCATCTACATCATGGCTCCGCCTGAACAAGATCCTGCGCCAGGGGCACTGTGGATTCCAGCACATCTGCATTTTCCGTTTTAGCTCAACAACAGGTTCACTCGATCCCCGAGCATGTCACAGCCAAGTCTTTTTCATCCTGTCGAGCCCGCCATTGATTATGGGTCTGTCTGCATTAACACTTTCTTAGGTACATTCCCCTGCCTTACCTCTTTTCCTTTCTTCATGCCTCGCGCCTACGGATTTTTGATTGTCCCCGCTCAGCTCCCATTACAGATCTTGTGATGTGCCAAGATGCCACATCTGTAACCATCGGCGCAAGCATGGGTATAGCAACCATCACCATGAATGTAAATGCCTTCTCCCCCTGTGAGGGCCTCTTCTGGACCTATCTCTTCCCCATATAGCTGATCACAATTGTCAGCATCATGATCGGACTAAGCTGCTGTTGTCGATTGGGGCTTGGAAGACTGATCATCAATCTCGTTCACACTTCATATACATATTATGTTAATAGCACTTTGTTCAGCCATTTTAGATTTCTTTTGGAGTACTTATAGATCATGCTGAGTTAGGAGTGCACCTCAGGCTTCAATTCCATAGCTAGGGTAGTACAAGGGGGGCACTTGTTGACTACAAACTGACACTCATAGTACATCTGACATTTCCATTAGCTATCATACACAGTTGGTGTGGGGTGGGGATAAGATTTCACCCCCCTCCAAAGGTAGGAGAGGGGCTGTAAATGTAAGCATAAGCAGAGTGGCAGCAAGGGTGAGAGTGTTATGATCAGCCTCTTATTTTTTTCTGTTCTTTTACTTACTATCTTATCTCCCCACCACACCCCCATCTGGGGAATACACTCATATCATTGGGAGCATTTTCTTCTTATTCTTGATCTGTTGTCTATTCACTTCTTCACTGTGTAACAATCCCCAAGCTGTTCCCTTTGGACTTCACCTCCACTTGGAAAGGAAGTATGACTCATATTATCTTTGTCTATATCTTGTTCTTCCTCACTTACATTGGAATTCATCTCCTATAACTAGCTCTCTCATGCTAGTTACGTGATCCTTATTACACACCTTCTCTGATGTTCTCTGATGTTCCATACTTATGTGTCCTTTCATATATATATTGTCTTATCTACCATGTATATTCTTCACACTTGATCTTTCACAATCTATGCTAAGTCTTGTGCCCTAGTCTACTTGACTAGCACCCTCAACCTTGACCTAGTAACTGTTACAATTCCTTTTTCTCTTTCCTTGTACTACCAATAGCTTGACTATGCATCTTGTGTTCACCCTTGTATTACTAATCCTAGTCCCACTTTGGACATAGGATCCCATCTTCCCATTGGAAGCTCATATAAATGGTATGACTTCTTATCCCTGATTTCTCATTGGCTTTTGAATTGTATGACTTTGTTCTTGATTTCTGATTGGCTCTTTCATGTTGTACAATTCCTACCTTTCCTTTCTTGCCTTGGTCCATGTGTTTGGTCTCACCCTACTTAAACACAACACATGATACTAAGATTCCCCACACTAGTTCTCTCATATCTACTAGCCTCTACTGTGTATCCTTGTCATAATCACACCTCCCTTGAGTTAGACCTCATTGTGTCCTGAGTAGCTTTGATTATTCAGTCTAAAGACTTCCTTGGTCGACTTACAACAGTAAGCGACACTCCACCAAAGCCCTGCCTGCAGAGTTCATTGCTCTTGTCGAGATGTTCATCTCGGATGCTCACCTCCTTGCTTTCGTCACCACTCAAGGAGTTGAAGACCAACTCCTTGACACACTTGTCGTTGTCCACATCATCTCTCTTAACGGAGACTTGAACTCAGAAACTGTCCTCATCGGTCAGTCTTATGCCCTCTTAGCCTTTAGGGGTTAGCATACGCCTCACAGCATAACAATAGAACTAGCGTACCAATGGAGTGACCATCACGTGCATCTCCACCATTTCCCTCCCACCTCGTAACACCAGCTCCCTGTGGAGTCTTAGCTCTCAAAATCCACCACCGGTCACCACACCAGAAGAATCTTCTACCTCCTACTCTGCAGAAGAGGAGGAACCAGACATCATAATCACCACTACTGAGGAACAAACTGAGGTAGCTGACCTAGCCCTTGACCTATCCCAGACTATCACCTTACCTTTCACTCCATCATCTCCCACCCCTACCAACACCCTTCCTCTCCATCCCTCTATTCCAAGGCCGCCATCCATAATCCAACAGCAATACATCTCACACCTATTTCTGAACCCTCCTAGTCTTCCTCCTATACCTTCCCCAACTTCTACAATGGCTAATGCACCCAAGCCCACTAAACTTCGTCTTGGAGCCCCCAAGGCTTTTGACGGTGACTATTTCTGAGCCATGACCTGGCTAAACTTAGTACAGTTTTACCTAATGGTAAACATCCAAGTATATGACACCGATGCAAAGAAAATAGCTTTCGCTCTTTCACACATGTCAAAAGGGTCTGCCCTTACCTGGGCATTGACTTTCAGGGCAAAGGCTATCAACGAAGCAGTGATAACAATAGGAACCTGGGTGAAATTTGAGGAAGCCTTTAAAAAGGCATTTAAACATCATAATACCCAAGGAAATGCCATCGCCTGGTTGGCAACCACCCAAATGAACCCTACTGGAAAACGAGGGGTATACTTTCCGACCCTAACCAACTACATTGCCCAATTCCAGAACAATGTCGCCCTCGCCCAAGTAGAAGACAACCTTGTCCTTATCGGATACTTTGCCACGGGAATCCCACCAGCACTAATGAGGTGAGTGTACATGATGGAAAAAGCCCTGAAAAAGATCCAGGAATGGTATGAGAAAGTAACCCACTTCCAAACCCAGTTTGAACGAAGTGATGAAATTGCGTTCTGACACCTGAAACCTACCCTCACCACATACAAACCCACCCCTCAATCTACTTGTGACCCAAACACCATGGACGTAGACACTATCAAGGTCACTTGTCTTACCCCAGAAGAAAAGGCATGATGCATCAAAGAAAATCTATGCTTCTGTTGTAGAACACCAGGGCATGGTAGTAGAAACTGTTCTCACTTTCAAGGGGAAAGACCTGCACAGAAACCCTGCCTTTCACAAGTAAGGAAAGTAGAGGAAGAAAGCACTAAGGTTGAAGAGGTAGACAAAGAGGAAACCATCCAAAGAGTATGGTTTACTTTCAAAGAGGATTTTTAGATCAAGGTACCCTCCTGACGCAGGTACCTAAGGATACGAGTGCCTGTCTTGTAAAAGTATCAACTGTGAAATCTATGAAGCTACCAGTGCAGATACTCATACCAGACCGAAACTTAAAAGCCATTGACACACAAGCCCTGATCAACAGTGGGGCAGACATCTCATACATCGACTGGGGATTCGTAAAAAAGTATTGGCTCCCCACTACTCATCTTGACATGCCCCTTGTTGTCTGAAATGTAGACCAGACTAGGAACAAAGAAGGGGACATCAAATTCACCACCATCCTGTTCCTTGATGTCAGAGGAATAGCTCTCAAACATACATTCTATGTTATGAGCTGTGAATGAGAAAACCTGATCCTCGGAATGCCCTGGCTCAAGGAAGTAAACCCTTCCATCAACTGGGTAAAACAAATGTTGGTCATTGCTGAAAATCAAGACCAATCCCAGGAACTGTTTGCCCTCCATGAACATGACTATCACCAAAACAGTGAATGCCTCCAACCCCTGCCCCACCAGGTGTATGTATAACATACTGACACTCTCTACGACTACCTGGGCTATGATATCCCTAACAACTTCATCGTCAAAGCTGTAACGGCACAGACCATAGGACAAATTGTCCAACATGGATCCCACTTTCTCCCTGCAGGCACTGTAGCCAAACTAACCACAGCAATGGAACTTGCAGCTCTTGCCTATAAAAATACCCCGAAAGCTGAAATCCCAGAAAAGTCCAAAGAATTTGCAAAAGTGTTTGCTGAACCAACAACCGGCACTCTTCCCCCTTTGCATCCCTATGACCATGAAATAAATACTGAGGAATCCTTTGTCCCAAAAGTAGGGAAAATTTACCCCTTGAACCCTGAAGAAAGAGAGGTGACAAATAAATTTGTTGATGAACAACTCGCAGCCGGAAAGATCTGACCTTCAAACTCTCCTCAGGCAGCACCCTTTTTTTTGTCAACAAGAAGAATGGAAAATTACAACCCTGCCAGGACTATTGATATCTCAACCAACACACCATCCGAGATGTGTACCCGCTCCCCTTAATCTCCAACCTCGTTGACAAACTCAAGGGACAATGTATCTTCACTAAGTTCAACATTCACTGGGGATATAACAATGTCCAAATCAAAAATGGACACCAGTGGAAAGGAGTGTTCATCACCCACAGAGGCCTCTTCAAACCAATGGTAATGTTCTTCAGAATGATGAACTCTCCCACTACATTCCAAAGGTTTATGAATGACTCGTTCCAAGATATGATCACCGAAGGATGGCTGGTCATCTACATGGATGACCTCCTTATAGCATCCAAGGACCAAAAGACCCACAACAAGTGGACCAAACGGGTCCTTCAATGATTGGAGGAGTTGGACCTCCATCTATGACTAGAGAAATGCACATTCAATGCCAAAGAAGTGGAATATCTCGGCATGATAATCAAAGAAGGAACCATAGCAATGGACCCCATCAAACTTGATGGCATTGCTGAATGGCTGACACTGATGACGGTGAAGGAAGTGTGATCCTTCCTGGGATTCGCAAATTACTATCGCCGATTCATCACAGACTACTCGAATGTAGTACAACCCCTCCTAGACCTTACCAAAAAGAATGTCACATTCCTCTGGTCTACAAAATGTTAAATTGCTTTTGATGACCTCAAAGCAGTGTTTATGTCCAAACCTGTCCTTGCCATGCCCGATGAAACCAAACCCTTCGCCATTGCAACCGACACCTCCCTTGTTGCATCCAGCACAATCCTCCTCCAAATGGATGCAAATGGAGAATGGCACCCATGTGCGTATTTGTCCTAATCCTTCAGAGATGCTGAAAGAAACTATGACATTTACGACCGTGAACTCCTAGCCATCATTCACACTCTAAAAGCGTGGTGCCATTATCTCCAAGGCTCCACTGTCGTTAGTTAGGGAAAGATGAATGGATGCTAGGCGACTCTTCTATCTTCCCTCTGGGCCCAATCTAACTATAAGCTGGTGATGGACAACACACCTACCAGATCAAACAATAGCGATGCTAGTGAGTAAGTGAGAAACTTAGCTAATTGGATCCCCAGTCGTTCTTCCAATCTCAAATAATCTATTCAGAGAATAGGGTTGGCTTCTTTCTAGCTTGTGGTGTTGATGGTGCTAATATCTATTAGCAATTGGTGTACATATATGGCTAATCACACTGTGACTGGAAAGGGTCTAAGCTTCTGTGTGCTTTCCTGCTTGAAGCGTGGGAGCTATGGCTGTGTGGGAAGTCTTAGTAATAAGGTTACAAGATGTAGTAATTTCTGAGATAGTCAGTTCCTAATGCCTAGAAGTTGTTGAGTTATAGTAAGCCTAACAAGACTTATCTAGAGATAATATCAAGAGGCACTTTGTGTGAGAGTTAGTTACCAAATGTGGTGGGGAGAAGTGTGAGAAAATTCGCTTAAGGTTCACTCAGTTCACACTCAATAAGGCTTAGTAATAAACCTCTTTATTGGGAAACTGGAGTGCTGATTTGTGCTAGTGTGCATTAACAGTTACTAGATATTCCTAGATTAGATTTCTCTAGGTTACAATTGCCTTTCTGCTGGAGTGGCTATCCAGTAAGTGTAGCTTATATAATCAGGTAAGTGCCTGATTAGTAAGCCTTCCTCTTTAGTACTAGCTTTCTGCTTTAGTGCTAGGCCAAAGATGGGAAATAGTGTACACAAGGTTGGACTAGTATAAGTGTTATTATCTAATCCTTTGTGAAGATCTAATCTCCGCTCTGAGGGGGGATCTTATCTTATCTTATCAGCGCATCAGCCCTCCTTTTATGCTACTTTACAGGAGGCTATGTAGGCATGGGAATCACAGAGGCAATGCATGAGCTAATAATGCCATTCATTGATGGTGGAAATGGTTCTTATGTCAACATTGACAGGCATAGCCTTAGTGGGCTATGCTGGGCAGTGCTCAGGGTAATCAATGCACAGGTCTGATAGGGCTGTGTATAACCTTGGACTTGAGATCTAAACCTTAGATTTAATCTGACTCTTTCTGAGTCAAGACAAATCTGGTCTTATTAAGGGTCCATGGGAATGATATGCACTTATTCTGAGTGGCAATTATGGCAGCACTCTAAGTAAGGCAAGGGTCATGTGCTTAGTGGCTATACAGTCAGGTGACCTGAGAGCATGTGATCTGTGCCTACTACATAAAATTTGCTAGTCTAATTAGCAATCATAGTACTAATAGTCATTCTGGAGTGGTTCTCAGAGATTTGTGAATATCTCAGGAATGGATTATGGTGATCAAATGAAACTTGAAGGGATGATAGCATATGGTATTGGCTATTTATAGCCAGAATGGCTTGGTCATAATATATGTACATGACTCAGCATGTTATGATCTTCATGCAGATCATTAGTAGGGCAATGTTATGCCACAAGATGTACACTAACCCTAAAGTCAAAGAGATTCTAGGCTAGAGGTTTACTCATTGATACAAGCAGGAGGGTTTCACCGATAGTGGTCAGTGGAGGAAAGGTGCTTCCAACGAGAGGTTCATTGGTGGTCTGCAAAGAAGTCACCTTGTTCCATAGGTATTTAAGGAAGTCTTTAGACTAAGGGCAGGGGTGCCACTTAGGACACAACAAGGATCTAAGATAGGCACTGAGGGGCTTGGAATGCTAAGCACAGAGAGAGAAGACCAAGATACAAGGAGACTATGGCATGGCCAAAGGTTACGAGTGCTTCATGGTATGGATTACGACAAGTGAGCTAAAGACGAGGTACTAGGTAGGGGCTAGTGGATCGAAGAGAACTAGCATGGGGAACTATGGAAGCTACTCGAGGGGTTTAAATAGTGTCCAGTGACAAGAAGGGCAGGTCTATGCAGATTAGTCATCCGCTGTACAGAATGAGGAAATCAAGAAGACAAATAGATGGAGAGCCATTGGAACAAGATGACAAAGAGATAATGGCAGCAAGGCGAGAAGACGAGAAGCCAAGAAGACGAGATATGAAATACACAATGGGACAGAGCCCGAGAAGTCACAAGGCAAGAAATAACATGATAAAGACATAGAGAGCCGAGGAACCAAGAAATGGGGCTTAAGAAGGGAGCAGAACAGAGACAAAGATGGAATTGAGACAGAGACATGAGAGTTGTCCAAGAAAGAGTTGGAGACTAGAGATACAACCAGGGCTAGTGAGTTGAGAGATGGAGAGATGAGAAGGCGAGAGACTGAGATAAGACATGTCTAGGGAAAATAAGGCAGATCGTAACAGGCAATTGATGAGATACACAAAGGTAATGCATATCTTAAAGGCTGATGGACCTTATATGGTCTACTGGCAGGCCTTGCCCCCAAGCAGCAGGAACCCCCTGTTGATTATGAGTGGGACTCACCCACTCCAGAAGAAGATACCCTGGAAGTAGAGTTCTGGGACCCCACACCAGAATTCCCAGAATATAGTGTTAAGATAGAAGAGGACAAGGTTGTTCTTCCCTTGAGTCTCCCTGCCTTGAAGAAAGAGGAGACACATGAGTTAGCATATTCTATCTCCCTTCCAGAGGTAAAGACATTTATGCATGTCAAGGACCTACTCTGGCCCAACTTTTGTGACAACACATCTGATTTCTTTGATTAGATTGAGCTAAACAAGCTAGCATCTTACAGGACCTGCTCCCCCACATACTTTCCTCCTCCTATTCTGGAAGCTGCTCCAGAACCCTTTATTGCATTCAACCTGTACATTGAATATCCCATGCCACCCTGCTTTTCTCCCTTTAGTAGGAGAAGCCCCACCCCCACATATATGGACCTCCAAGACCTGGTCCATTTCCAAGATGATCAGAACCTTGTATTCCCTGATCTAAGGGAGTTTAACACAACTCCACTCTGCTCACCCCCACTTCTATAAGAAGCAGTAGATTGGACACTGGTTCACTGCCACCTCCTTGAATAGGAGATATTCAGATCTGAATTCTCCACTCCATTTACTTCAAACAGATGCAATATTGCTCACACTCTGTGTAGAGCTTTCCTCCCTCAACAGGTCGAGGATATTATTTGAGGGAGTTGGACTTGGTTGTGTGCAGCAAAGAGGTAGAAATCTTAGTTTGCCTTCACCAAGTGAACACATTCCAAAGAAACCAAGGTTCAAACAACCTCTACCCAGTAGCTCCTCCTCCTCTTCCTCTAGCATATCTCCTCCCCCTTCTTCTCCTTGTTGCTGGCATTGTGGTACATATAGTAGTACCAGCAGCAATTGCCCTCCTCTTCATAGATCATGAAACCTTGGGGTACCTGCACATTATAGGAACTTGTAGGGTTGTTATGAAATATATATGACAAGATTGACTCATCACCCTAAGAAAGAGACAGGAATGTATTAAGCAACTAAGACACAAACAGAACAAGAACCCCAAGCTTGAAAGAGAACTTAATGAACCCCTAGAAGATCTTGATCAACCAGGTCAGATCAGACCAAGATCTCCACCACCAGATTATGAAACTGACAGAGATTTCAAAGGTCAATCAATTGCAACCACACCAGTTAGTCAATGTGATGTAATAGTTGATGACATCAAATAAGCTGGATTCAGTAAAGCATCACAGGAACCTATCTAAGCAGGATAAGATAAGATTCCAAGAGTCTATTGACATACTCATCAAGAGAAAATCAGGAAAACACTATCCAAAGAAATTCATCTATGCTAAGTTACTCAAGAAGGCTAAGTCTATCAAGCCTAAACCAAAGAAACTCTGCAAGTAACCATGGCTTCCCAACAAATGAGAGATGCAGTTCTCACTGCTATCAATGCATGCACAACAAACTTTGTAGCAGGTGCTCCAGCACTAATCGTGGCCATAATCAACATCATCAATACATGTGATGACATGGGCACACAAGTTGGTCTTTTACAAGGACAATTGCAACAAGCACAAGCAGGTGGAGCTATAGCTACACCAAAGATCTCTAAGCTCCTCACCACCCTAGGAACTTTTGATGGTTTCATAGCTAAGTTTGAAGAATGGTGGGTCAAGATCAAAGCATGGCAACAAGAAAGTGATGCTGCCATGCCTACCAACACTGACAAACCAGTCCAAGTAGTCCTATCTCAACTAGAAGGACCTAAAGCAGGAAACTTCACCTGAACATGTCTTGAAGCTATCAATGCTGGAGGCACATACACATGGGCTGAACTAACCACAGAACTGGAAGGACTATTCCAACCAGCTAATCAGAAAGATTGGGCTCACAAGAAGCTCAAAGATCTGAAACAAGGAAAGATGTCTGTAGATGATTGAATCATCAAGTATCAAACCTATGCAGCTAAATCAGAATTTCAAAGCTGGACAATTGTGTGACAGTATTGAACACAATATTGATCCATCCATCATTTGGAAATTGATTGAACAAGGCACATGCCCCACTACACCCAAAGAATAGTTACAGAAGGTACAAGAACTCAGACAACAGAGGCAATTGACCTAATTCCTTGGTATTACCAGATCATCTCAAAAAGATCTTAATGCCATGGATATTGATGCCTTAGATCAAAATGATGACATCGAACAAGAAGCCAAAATTGATGCCTTCACCAAAGGCAAAGGCAAAGGCAAACCTAAAAAAGGACTGAACTGCTACAACTGTGGTGGATCAGGTCATTTTGCCAAGAACTGTCCTAAACCATCAACCCACTACCAAGATTGTGGTTGGTCTAAGGGACAACACAAACCATTATGCTTGAAATAATCAGGATCTAGAATCTGATCTACAGATTGTGATGATTCTCATGAACCAGCCACCTCATGGAATTCAAGTTCCTGCCTCATTCAAGGAATGAACTTCAAAGAAGCCAAGGCCTTCTTCTATGATCTTAAAGACTCAGAAAAGGGAAAAGCCAAAGCACTCTGATTGATCTGGGTGATCCAAGTGTTGTTTATTAGAACATTGACTGAATTGAATAAAGACCTATTTCCAATGCTATGCCTTCAGATTTACATTATGGTCAAATGGGGACTTTTGTTGACCAGGAGCTTGGCTGGGACCACACAAAGCCAGTGTTTAATTCTGTTTTTACCCTTCCTTCTCAAACCCCAGAACCATGAGAGATATCTAGCACCTTGACTTGCTGAGATATCATATTGTCACTTAAGATTGCATCAATAAAGTATAGACAAAGCTTTAGCAAGGTCAATGCCTTATTAGACAGTGGTGCTAACACCATATTTATTGATCACAAATGGGCTAATCAAAGGAAGATTCTGCTTTGACCTCTGAGAGGCCCAATTCCCATCTACAATGTCAATGGAACTCACAATTCAGCAGGTGACATCACTCATTGCACCAAAGTTGTGATAGAGTTTCAGGGACATTGAGAACAGGTAATTGCTGAGATAACCAATTTAGGCAGGCACCAAATGATCTTAGGGCACATGTGGCTTAAACACAACAACCCTGATATAGATTGGGAAGAAGGGCAAGTCAAAATGACACACTGTCCATGGACTTGCAAAACCTTGCAGAATCTCCTTTTGCTAAACATGTAGAAATGCTTGAAAGAGATGCACTTCTACATATCCATGCTATCAAAAGAAAGGAAGATCTCAAGGGTTTCCCTAAACCTGATCCTAAACTCAAAGATCTGGTATCAAAGGAATATCATAAATTCCTTAATGTCTTCTCTAAGAAAGAATCAGAACAAATGCCAATTCATAAACCATGGGATCATGCCATAGATCTCAAAGATTCTTTCAATCTGAAGAAAGGTTGTTTAGTACCCCTATCCCCTCAAGAACAACAAGAAGTTTCTGATTTCATAGATGATCAGCTGAAGAAAGGATACATCTGACCTTCTAAATCTTCTCAAACTTCACCAGTGTTCTTTGTACCAAAGACATATGGTAAGAAGTGAATGGTACAGGACTATTGCTATCTTAATGAACACATGGTCAAGAATAATTATCCTCTTCCACTAATCAGACAGCTATCTGAGAAACTCACTAGAGCAAAGCTATTTATCAAAACGGATCTCCGATGGGAATACAACAATGTAAGGATCAAAGATGGAGATGAATGGAAAGTAGCATTCATATGCCACCAGGGTTCCTTTGAACCATTGGTAATGTATTTTGGTCTTTGCAACTCACCTGCCACCTTCCAAGCAATGATGAACGAAATCTTTGCTGATATGGAAGATGTTCTAGTGGTCTATATAGATGATCTACTCATCTTCACCCAAACCAATAATTAGAAAGAACATGATAAGATAGTACTTGAAGTCTTACAATGCCTCAAAGAGCATGATCTATTTATCAAATCTGAGAAGTGTTCTTTCTAAGTCAAGGAAGTAGAATTCCTAGGCATGACTGTAACTGCCTCAGGAATCCAAATGAATGATGACAAGGTCAAGGCTATACTAGATTGGCCAACTTCTAAGACAGTTAGAGGAGTTTGCAGTTTTCTAGGTTTAGCAAACTTCTATCAAAGGTTTACAGAAGGATATGCTCAAGTAGCTCATTCTCCAAATGATCTTACAAAGAAAGATCAACCCTTTGAATGGAAGGAAGCTCAACAGAAAGTGTTTGATGATCTCAAACACAAGTTTACTACTGCCCCTATTCTAGCATTTTCAGATATTGATCAAAAGTTTTGACTTGAGACTGATGCTTCAGACTTCACTACAGGAGCTGTGCTATCCATTGAATTAGATGGCAAATGGCATCCAGTTGTCTACTCTTTGCACTCAATGTCACCAGAAGAGCACAATTACCCAATTGCAGACAAAGAGATGCTAAGTGTAATCCAAAGCTTAGAAGAATGGAGACACTATCTAGAAGGAGCTAACCATGCATTTGAAGTATGGAATGATCATGCCAACCTTCAATAGTTCATGAAATGACAAGATCTGAACTGAAGACAAGAACGATGGGCCCAGTATCTGTTCAGATTCAATTTCAAATGGGTACACAAGGCCAGGACTCAAATGGGTAAACCAGATGCCTTATTAAGACAAGAAGATCATGTAATAGGAAAAGAAGACAATAACAAAATGGTTCTCATCATTCCCCCTGATAAGTTTGCATATACTTCCATAAACATCACTACTGATGCCAATGACATCAAGAATCATATTGAGAGCACCACCAGAAAGATTCATGTGTCTAGCATCATTACACACTCAAAACAACACAAGATCTGTGTAGATCTAGATGGAATTCTCTATACTAGAGAAGGACAAATGCTTGTACCTGATGATCAAGATCTTAGAATGGAGAAAACCCTTGAACTCATGCAGTGCAGCTACACTTGGCCAGGAATGTCCAAGCTAGTAAAGGACTATGTGTCCTGATGTGATTGCTGTGCCAAATTCAAAGGATTTAATCAAGCTCCCCCAGATAAACTACAACCGCTTGAAACTCCATCAGTCCCTTGGACAGAAATATTCACTGACTTTATCACAGATCTACCCAAATTAGAAGGATTTAATAGTATTTTAGTGGTTGTTGGCCACTTCTTCAAAGAAGTTGAGTTTATTCCATGCAATAAAACAGTTACTGCATTGGAAACTGCAAAACTCTACCTCCACAATGTATGGAAACAACACAGTCTTCCTACAGGAATTATATCCAATGGAGGACCTCAATTCACTTCACAGGTCATGAAAGACATCTGTAAATGATTAGAAATCCAAACTCGATTGTCTATATCATTCCACCCTCAGATCAATGGTCAAATGGAAAGGATTAACAAAGATCTACAACAATACCTTCATCTCTTCACTTGTGAAAAGCAGAACAAATGGGTTAGTTGGTTGCCTATGGCACAGTTCTTTTACAATGCAAAGAAGCAACTTGCAACATTGAAATCACCTTTTGAAGTTACTAGATCCTATCAGCCACACATGGGCTTTGAACAAAAGACTACCAAAGCTCCAGCTGCTGAAGAATTGACTAAACAAATGCAAGCTACTCTAGAAAAAACAAGGAGTAATCTAGAGAAAGCTAAGTTATGAATGAAAAATCATCTAACACTTCTGGTTATCAAATTGGAGATAAAGTTTGGCTTTCTATTGAGAATCTCAAACTCACCCAATTATCATGTAAGCGAACAGAACATTGGCTAGGATCTTATAAGATTACAAAATGAATCAGAGATAACACAATTGAATTGCATCTTCTGAAATCTATGCAAATCCACCCAGTAGTAAACATCTTATGGGATAAACCTTACAAAGAACATCTTGAAGGGCAATCCACATATAAACCTGGACCAGTAGAAGTTACTAAAGAAAGAGAGATTGAATACAAAGTGGAACACATTGTAGACTCACAATATAAAGGAAATCACCTCAAATACCTTGTACATTGGAAAGGCTACACTGATGAAGATTGAACATGGAAACCTAGATCTAATCTAAAGAATGCTCAATCAGCAATCAAGGATTTCCATTGATCCCATCCTAGTGCACCTCAGCATTTAGCTATGTCATAGGCCACCTTCTACTCACTATTTGCCTTTTGTGGAAAACTGATTCCAGAAATTGTTACAGTCAGCCTCCTCTTTTCTTTGGTCATCCTCATCTCTGTTTCATACTCTGTCTGCACCCCAATCTGGGGAATATACTCTTATAAGATAGACCACTTTCTTTTGATATTAGGTCCATCTTCCATTAACTTTATTGAGCTTCAGAATCCCAATCCATTCTCTTCAGACTTTCTCTCTACTTGGAAGGGGCAGTATATTTCCCTTATTTTTGTCATACATCAGACCTTACCTTCCTTAGCTAATTCTCTCATATTAGCTATGTGATCCCAATTACTCATCATCCAATAGTTCTCTGATGTTCTCTGATGTTCTTTGCTTACATGTCCCTTGTATCTCTAGATATATAAACAAGTCAATTACAGTATATTTCCTTACACTTGATCTTCTGAATTCTACACAGTCATCTTGTGTCCTAGTCTGTCCAACTAGAACCCTCGATCCTAGATCTTGATCTAGCTGGTCCATTCAACCAAAACTCTTGACCCAGACCTAGCTGGTCTGTCCAACCAGAACCTTCAACCTAGTAACCTTGTTCTTAAGAATGTAGTGTCTCTTTGTGAGTACCTCCCTTAAGACAAGAGCAGACCTTTGAGTGTCCATCCAAAGACGAACAACTAGTGTAACATAAGATCAAGTGTATTCTTCTATCCCTCCTGTTCAGGAACAGGATAATCCAACTGCCGCCATTTCGCAAAGAACCCCTTGAGGATATCAAGTGCCCATCAGATTAGACAAAGGCCAACCACCTCCAAGTACCCTGCACATCCCTAGAAGCCTCTTCAGTGGTGTAGTAGCCACACTAGGACCAGTACCCCAGTACCCTACCCAGCATTTACTCAGAGCCTTGACATCTTCAGCACTTCTGCCTCCACCCCCCTTACAACCCCCATCCCACACCCCCTCTCCAGCCATGTTCAACAAACCTGCTGAACTTAAGACTGCCCTCCTAGCTGACTTCTTCAGAGAACCCAGTGATGTGATAAGATGGATCAAGGCCATGAAGGCCTACTTTACTATCAATGCCCAACTATACACCACCGATGATATGAAAATTATGGCCTCATTGAACAAGATGAGCAAAGGACAAGGTTCTTTCTCTGAGATGTGGTATGACAAGATGTCAGATGCCACTGTACCCACCAATGAGAAAACCTTCAATAAACTTGTCATGGACTTTGAGTCCACTTTTTACCTTTATGATGTCAAAGCCACTGCCTGTCTGGACTTGCACAAGCTAGTACAGAAATTGTTCAAAACCACTAATGGAACCTACAATGATGGGTTCCAGAAATATATCACTGATTTCCAGAACCTCATTGCCAAAGCAGGGATTACAGGCGCTGCTTCCCTCATCAATCAATTCTCTCTGGGAACAGATCAGAAAATTGCGATCATGATCCTGTCCATGTCTACCATTTCCACCACCATCACAGATTGGATCAAACATGCTAAAACCTTCTACACTCAAAGGATGCATATACTTGCACTCAAAGGAGGAAAACATGTTCCCTCCTTCCCTACCCTGTCCCACCAAACCAGAGATCCTGACACCATGGACATTGACACTGTCACCTTAACCAAACTCACCCCCACTGAATGCATGAAATGCATTCATGAAGGGTGATGCTTTAAATACCATCAACCTGGACACAATGCCACCCAATGCTGCACCAACTTTCCTCCTTACAACCCCGCTTCATCCTCACATAAAATCTGTCCTGTTTAAAGAGTTTGAGCAGTAGAAACCCCTGTTCCACAGTCATCCACCTGCACCCTCCACTTTCAAGGAATATCTCCAATCCCTGAGAACTCAGGGAAAGTCCAAAGTCAAAGTTCTCCAGATCCTGAAATTATACTATAAAGAGCCAATGGAAGAGGTATCCATCACACTCACATCCAACTCTCAGAATTTTTGAAATAAGAAGATAGATATCCATACAAAGGATGATTTACCCCTTCATCACAAATGAACTTGTCAAGTTCTCGCTAGACTGCACGAATACAACCTCATGCTTAAACTTTTAAAATACATCTTTGATGCCCCAAGAATGGAGCTTTTGGGGATGATCATTGGACAAGGCAAATTGAGATGGATATCAGGAAACTTACTGCAATCAAGGAATGGAAACCCCCCACCTTTGTCAAAGCCATCTGATTGTTCACAGGTTTTACTAACTTTTACTGAAAGTTCATTCCCAATTTCTCTGACATTGTCACATCACTCAATCTACTTACTTGGAAGAATGAACCATGGACCTAGACCCCTCTCCAACAACGTGCTTTTGACAAACTTAAATCCATCTTCTCCTCCACCCCCATTCTCAGTATCCCTGATGTCACCAAACCCTTTACCATGATGACCAACACCTCACTTCTTGCAGCAGGCGCTGTCCTTATGCAACATGACACCAACAGCAACCTACACCCCTGTGCATACTTCTCTAAAACCTTTATGTTCACAGAACGAAATCATGATATCTACAACAAAGAACTTCTTGCTGATATTCTCACCCTCACAAAATGGCACCAATACTTTGTTGGCACTTCCCACTCCATCACCATCATCACCAACCACAAAAACCTTTCCTATATTAAAGACCCTTGAAAACTCTCCCGTTGACAAGCCCACTGGTCCTTATGATTACAGAACTTCAACCCCAGTGAAAACTGGGTATGGTGTGGTCATGTCATAGATGATCAGATATCACTGTGGGGGTTTTCATATCATCAGATATTAAAATTGATTGAACATATTGTGTAATTATAGCACAGTATGATCACAATTGTGCAATGCATACATCAATGTTGACATTACATTATCAACATTGCCTCCATCTTGCTTATCTGCACACTGTATCAACATCCTCACACTGTGCAACCAACACACACTTCAACATCGCACTACCTCACATAATCATGCAACACACAACAGTAAAGACAGCTACTACCTTCATCATTGCATTGCCAGCACATTGCATCTCTTCTGTTTTCCCCATGGATCAAGGTCCTCCAAACCTGCCCAGCCAGGATATTTCAAAACCACTTGTCTGTGCTTGTCAATGATACTATGAAGGCAAACCTTACCTTCTCTCTGGAGCTTCCTTTTATCATCATTTTGCAGAGGCCAAAGAAAATGAAAAGCCGAGGCTTAATGGCATCAAATCTATCACCTTAGATGTGGCCAGAATGGTGCTGGCCAACAGATTGTTTTTACAGAATCCAAGCCACACAGAATCACCTTCCAATGCACCTGGGCTGAGCAGAGGAGACACTGCGACTGCACACTGCATTGTAGCCCTCCAAGCTCTGACAAAATGATCCCAAGAAGATCCAGATTCTTAAAGCTGTGCTGAAAAGTGCAAGTGTGCTTGCAACAAGGAAAACATTAATCCAACCAACATAAGTAATTCCCAACATTGTTTTATCATATTCTTATCAATGACTATGTATCATAGGCAGGGAAAGCAGGATCAGCTCCAAGAACCCCCTCCTTTTTTTCAGATTGCTTTTCTCCATTTCCTGAGCCTGATTCAGCTCTAAGAACCCCCCTCCCTCCTCCAGATTGCTTTTCTCCATTCCCCAAGCCCAACTCAGTACTTCCCCATTCATATCATCATTC
>JBBPOB010000132.1:0-28315 GCA_038091275.1 Tylopilus subfusipes
AGGCCGAGTAACCATATATCCGAGTCCATCCATCAGTCAGATCTGGTCATCCAGGTGCTTCTTATGCATGTGCTCTGCCTTGAAGTTACCATCCATGATGAGCGTCCGAGTATACTTCCAACTGCAAACCCAGCCCAGATCAGTTCCCTTGAATGGCTGAGTATTTTCGGGATCACTCACTTCAAAAGCTCATCATCTGAGGGACCACAATTTATGCCTGGTTGGGGGCATGCTGGGCAAAACAAGGCTAGTTCACCTTTCCTTGGTGTCTGAGAACAGTATCCGAAGCCATTCCATTTCAGCAGCTTGAGAAGTCTCCATTTCCTTGTGACCCAGAGCAATTCCCAGTATCAATTCTGCCAGACATATAAGAGGATGGACCTGCCTCGAAATATGACATACATAGGTATTCTTTTTCAGTATCACCTGAGTCATGTCTCACTGTGTCCAGATCTCGTTCAATTGCTTCGGGTTCCATTTTTCTTGTTGCCATCACCCAGTTCTCCCTTGCAGATTCAATTCTCCCACTCCTCGTTCTCAGCTGTACCATTCGTCATCCATGCTCATCCACATTTCACTTGGTTGCTGCACACGTTTCACTGTCTTTCAAGCTTCAAGTTGAGCTTGTACCCATCCATCATCCATGCTCGTCCACACTTCGCTCAGTTGCCACACACGTTTCCCTGTCATTCAATGCATGCCATACCCTGACCACACTTGTGACCTAGAGATGGACAGTTCGTGCAATGTCTGTATTATTAGACTGTATACTGTTGTAGCGAATGCAATGCATTGCGTTGTCGTGTTATATCCTAACATGGGCCAATGTCTACCTTTGAGTTGCATATCTGGCTTGTCATATGGTGTCTGAACAAGCTCTCTACATCTGAAAAAACGATTATAGCTCTGGTTCAACATGTCTCAGCGGAAACAACATACCAGATTGGGAAGCACGGAAGATGATATAAGCAATCCTGAACATATCTTCACTTGCCTAAATGCTTGGGGTGTCGTCAAACATGAAAACGTTCAACTGCAGCTGCACCCAGGATGAGTCGCTCATATAACCTGTGACTGCCAGTGAGTGTGCACGGACCTTGTTAGAAGATAGCATTTTTTTGACTCGTGGTGGGAATTAGATAACAACAAGAAGATTTCCATGGATCAGTCATGTCCATCTCAGACGACAATAAGCTCAATAACAAATTGGTCTCAACAATAGGCATTTAGAATTGCTACCGGTCATTAGCTGGTACTCGAAACTTAGGGTAGCAAGGGGGGAACTCCTGTAATCAACAGTTCGTTGAAATTGAGAGTGGAGACATTATTTGTTTCCATAGTAACTCCCTTGTGAATAGCAACACTTGTTGAGATCCAGGCATTGGGAGAAATAGACCGGACATGAACAAAGTGTTTCTGGGCGTCATTTTCCACCTTGTCCAACAATTTTCCAAGTTCCATGCAACAAATAGGATCCAACTCTTTGTAGCACCCCTCACACCATTCCAGCAGAGCATGAACAATCTGGTTCAATTGCAAAATGAGGTCAGGAAGGTGGAAGAAACATTGAAATGTAAACAGACCTTTTTCACAGCTATGGCGAGAGTGATGGTTGCAGGTCCCCCAGGAGAAGGATAGGAAAGAGGAGGGGGTCCCTGAATACCATAGGCTACAATCCTTGCCACCTGGAGTAACATGTCATCTCCTATGGCTTCGGTCTGCATCTTGCTGATCCTCAGTGTTTGTAATTTTACTGGAAGCAAACCGCTCACCAAATTCGACCCCAAGACACAATAAGTCGCCTTTTCCAAGACACATCAAGCAACGTTCTTGTTGTGATTTGAATCTCTGCATCCCAGTCCATAATACTGACATATTAAGAGTCGGGAAGTAAGTAGAGCAGCAGGTTCATTAAGTTGGCCATGGAAGAAAGGAGAGTGGTCAGTATCACCAGCAGAGTGTTTACTCCATTCTTTATCACCAGACGATAACCCATATAGTGCTTGCAGTGCCCCGCTGGTCTCCAGGAACTGCAGGGCTCTCTCTCGGGACATTTTCAGAGCCCGAGGAACGACATGGATATGGCCATAATGGGTATTGCTGGTCGCAGTTTGGTGCTGTGCTTGCTGATCCATGAGAGAAGCTTCTTTCTGTTGTGTGGAAGACTGTGCCAGCCAGGGAAAAAGTTGGCGATAAATAGCTGTTAGCTTGTTGTGCAAAACACCACAGGATAGACGAAGAGGAAGATCTTGAGCATGGTCTGACAACCATCGGTTGATCACGGTACCGCTAAGCAAGGCACTCTTCTCCAGCACCCATTCAAGATTGTCAGCATGTCCAGATGCTGCACTGGTAGGAATGACATGCAGAAAGATGAAGATGTCAAACAATGGGTGGTGAATGTTAGAACGTCAGATAATTTCAGCGAAGGTAGGTTTTAAAACTCTGAGAAAATAAAGGAAGGAAGGCGCCTGGGCCAAACAAACTCCCCATAGGCATTCCCTGAAAGTTACTCCACGTTGTTTGGCCCGAGGGTTACCTAGGGCGGGAGTATTCTGAATGATGAAAAAACTGCGTCCTCGGCCTTTCTTTTCATCGTGAGAGACCTGAAGAGATTGGTACTGAAAATCTCTTGGAGGGATTCTGCAGGTCAAGGTAAATGCTGCTGTGATAGACGAAAGGATGTGGTCGTGGTGTTGTAACCATGCTCTTGCATCAGTGACAAGGAAAGTACCGGATATAGAGGTGAAAGGGTAAGGCTGGTCGTGTGGTTGAGACTTTGTACGCCGAGATAGTAAGGAATTCAAGAGCTGCTGGTGAAGAGGTTGTAGGATATGTTGATTGTCTGGTTGGTCGAAAACTGATTGAGAAGACAGAAGATCATCTGTAAGACTTCTCCATTGAAAATCATTGTATCCCTGAACACAATCGGGCAGAAGACATGCTAGAATTCGACGATGGGTTTCTTCGATGGTGGACTTCACTGTGAAAGCTAGTTGAGAAAACTTCAAGCAGATCGGCAAGTTATTTGGATTGCAGATGATCAACCCTTGTCCGTCTTCCATAAACATGAATTCACATAGCCTGGATTCCTCCTTTGCGTCTTTTCCTGCAATAAGCCATACATATTTCAGATTGCCGTATGGCGTTGATGTATCATGACGTAGAAACTTGTTTCTTTCCTCTTCAATGTATCTGCAACATCCTTAGCATTCACATATCACCATAGCCCTCCTAACATGCACTTACTGGAAAATACCGCTTTCCGGGGTGTCCTCTGCCGCCATCACTGCTTTGTATCGTGCTTCAAATTTTCAAACTGGAATACAAGTGTAAGTTCAAGACCCACATCAAAGAAAATACTAACTTGAAATATCTAAGTCGTCTGTGGTAGACTCCTTGGAGATGCCACTCTCAGGGGCGGTACTATCTGCGGTTGACTTCCCAGCTTTGAGATCCCTTGCCAGATCACTAACAACTTCTTCTTCAAGAATGAGGCAACCTTCTTCTTCTTCATTGTCTTCAGCAATATCTTCATCTGCAGCTTCCTCTTCCTCTTCATCTAATTGCGAGATTGGAATGTTCAATGAGGGGTAATATAGGTTTTTGGAATGAGGAATAAAGACATCATCATTGCCATTCATCTCACAAAGACGAACAAAATGAACTAGAGTTGCCATGAAGCCATGAGCAAACATAGCACAAAGTTGCATAATGGTATTAGCTTCTTGAAAAAGTTCGCCCCTCAAAAAAAGGAGAATTAGGGCAATGTCAGAGGGAAAGTTAACATGCTCCATCAATGTAGTGGACCGTCAGACACATCCACTTAACAAACAATGTAACATGAGAAGTAACTTGCCTCTGTCCAACGAGGCATTAATTCCAGAGACAATGTATTTGTAGAGTACGAGGAGGGTATTCATAGAAGACTTGCTCAGTGTCTTAAACAGAATGTCTGGAAATTCTCCGAGGGATGACACAGCTGCATCATTGGTGAGTTTCAGGTGTAGCATACGAAGCAGTAGAGCCACCATGGATGTGAAGGGTCGACGATATGCCTTATATGATTTGCGTTGGAGAGCATTGTAATGAGCCTTAGAGCTAAGTATGTTACAACCAGTGAGAATCAAAGAGCCAAATCGAAAATTGACTTGTACCCGGCATGAATATGATCTCTTAGATCACCGTGTTTCACCTGCACATAAGCATTGGCGTCTTGAAGGTATCCATCAAAAAGCTGATGAACAGCCAAAAGCACCCGTTCCAGGTGTTCTCCGGACTCAGAACTCTTAGAGGCCAGAATTTTACCCATGCTGGGAATTTTTATAAGTTCTCGTAATTTTGCAGGCTCAGCCTTCAACGACTGAAGCCAGAGCCCCCAGCATAGTGTCTGAAGCCATTCGGCTGACATAGGTGCAGTAGAAGGGGCAGCGTTTGTGGGGCCTTTTGAAGCAGAAAAGTGTGCGGCTTTTGCTGGATGCAAAGGTTTATAGTCTTCATGAAAAACCACGACAGAGAATGATGTGGCATCCTTCTGGCTGATTGAACCCATGTATGGCTTGAGGACATAGTGGAGCTGGTATTTCCAGGAAGCATATTTCTTCACTGCCTCCTTCCCATGCTTCCGATGCAGATGAGTATGCATGGAGTGCTGACCATTACGCCAAATCTCACAACCGGAAACAGGACACGGGATAGATAAGGACGGGTCTAATCCCGGAGGCGCTTGAGATGAGAGAACTGGTAGAGAAAAGTTGGACTGGAGATCACGGACACCGTATGATGATGCAATGTGATGGAGAAATATCTTTTGATCGGGGCCCGAAAAGCACATTCCCTTTGGCCAGTGTTCTTCGTGGTTGTAAATGTGTGTGCATAGATCACTGGGTCGAATAAGAGTTTTGTGAATTCGGCAGAGGAAACCCCAAGTGGTATACTCAATGTTGAAGGAGGTCAGGATGGTGCAGGTATCGATGGGAGGAAATGGGAAGGAACTGGCAGTCTTGTCTACATGACATTCGAAACTGCATACTTGTCCCATGATAGCACAAGCTACGGAATCTGAGCAAGGGAGCACAGCTTTGACACCTCGCAGGGGTCTTCATATAACTGATTAGCTTGATTCAAAAGTGGCTACTAACAAAGTTGCGCTCACCTCAGAATGGAAGGTTTCTGTAGACGCTTTGAATGCCTGATTTGTTCAACAGCCTGGGATTCAGAGTCGTCTTCAATTTCATCCTCTGTAGATTCCTCCTCTTCCTCCCGATAGGTTTGTCCAATACCCAGAGATTCAGAGTCGTCCTCTTCAATTTCGTCCTCTGTAGATTCCTCCTCCTCCTGGTAGTTGTGCCATGCGTTGGAGAGGCTAATCGTGCATCAGCTCAGATTTGTTCACCATTGAATCAGTTTGCAACAACTTGCCTGGGTGTGTTACAGTCTTCTTCCTCAGTTTCTTCCTCTTCTTGGAATGAACAATCCTCTTCGTCAAGCTTCTCCTCTGAGTCATAAAAACTACTTTGTTCTTTGGAGAGCGTGCGTGCGTGCAAAGGTGATCTACTCACTGGTTGTCTTTCTTCTCTTCAGAAGTTGCCTTTTGTTCTATCAGATCATATTTTCCAAGGTCTCTGGAGAGACACTGCTGAGATTGTTGCTTTCTGTACCAGGAGAATGAAGAAAGCTTTTTCATCACAACCCCGTCTAGAACCAATTTCCTTGATTTGGAGAGTGGTAGGACATCCGAGGGGGAAGCATCCATGGCTCTTTTCATTCCCACTGCTATGGACATGATAGAATGAGAGAGGTTTGAAATGAGAAATACAGGCGAAGCCACAAACATCGGTTCTATTCATTAGTACCTAAGGGATGCATGGCATCAGCCGAGAGCATTTAGAAAATGCAATATGTCCCTGGTACTCGTGGTGTTCCTAAGAGCTTGGCGCATGTTAGTGTTCTTCTTGCAAGGGACATGGGCAATCGGTATTGGGGGCAAAAAGAGCGAATGCACAATCAAATATCTTGAACAAGAGGTACAACGCAAAGAAATATGCAGTCTGGTTTATATGCATGCTCACTGCATCACGTATCTCAAAGTGGATGCATTATAATATCATGGCCAATCGGCTGGTCAAAATGGACATTAAGGTACACGCCAAGGCAAAGGGAACGACAGAGACATACAGCCCAGATGCATGTCATGCACAGTGGATCCAGTACCCCATCACCTGATTCGCAAATGCAATTTCTGCAGCACCAGGCACGGGACCAAAGGTGAACGCCAGCTTGGCTGTGTGGTATACTGTCTGTTTGCATTCACCCAAGTTATCCGATCAAACAACCTGGAATACTCACCACTGAGAGCAGGTGGTGTTCCAGAGATGACCTTGGTGAAATAGTATCCCACATTGGCTGCAGCGATGCACCGTGCTCATAGAAGAAACACCTGGGTGCAAAGAACGTTGCGTCCATGTACAATGTTTCCACACAATCGTACAGCATATCGCCTGTACTAGGCTGGGTGCGTTTGTGTCAGCGAGCGACAGTGATGGGCATCACGAAGGCGTACGTGTGGAGTGTGAGGTGCTTCAAGTAAACATGGCACATGCCCAGATTACCCATGATGCTCCAGATCCCATCCAACGCCTTGCCTCATTCATCGTCACCACGAACGCCTATCTCGGGGCCCAGCCCACATACTTCGCCTTCCGTGTCGACACCCCAGATGGGGCCACATGTGGATACAGGTCTTGTTCCGCTTCGATACCCACGTGCATCATGCTGTGGGTGTATGTAGGCTCATACCACTGTCCGATGGGACCTGGAAGGCACACGTTGTGTACACCACGCTTGAGGTGCCCAATGAATTTCTTGAGCACATCGGGCATTTCAGGGATCATCAACCGATGACTGGGCTGCCAAGCGTGCAAGGAAAAGGGATTGTCTTGATGGAGAGCCTAGCCAGTGGCGGGCAGAGTGGTCTGGGCTCTCAAGTTCCTTGGGACCAAAGCGAGTGACACCAAAGATTAAGCGACAGTTGAAGGCACCGTTATGACTCCCTTTGCTTGCAGGACGATGTTTGTGAGTGACATCTCATTTTTCTTTTTGGCTTGCCCATATCATGCTTGTCATGACGTTACAGGGTATGAGCTATCTGCCATGAGTGCGTAACACACTTTTTGACCAAAGAGACACCAACCAAATGCGACCTTGCAGGTTTCTGCCCTCCTGGCCTGTCTATATCCATCCCTGAAACTGGCAGACTGGCTCGAGTTCTATGTGAATACCCTGGAATTGAATGGATGGACTGCCACGACCGTCGTCACGATCAAGAAGGACACTAGGGATAGTGGGGGGCGCTGATGTGTGCTCGTCTGAGCACGCCGATGGGCCCACTGGGTTGTGCTTCGAAGACGGATCCACACTGGGCACAGACATTGTCATCTTCGCTACCAGATCTATCCTCCCCCCAACCTTCGCGGTCGCGTTCCAGTAGTGACAGTGACTGACACCTGTGGGGGCTCTATATATGGTGACGCACATGCCGGGCATGTGCATCTCATCAAGGACACGGCATTGCACGCCCACGTGACGTCGCAGTTCTATGCGATTGTGCTGGAGTGAAAACATATCCGACCGAGGGTCGAACATCGGAAGCTGGTTCTTGAGGAATTTGGACACAGCGTCGGTGCCTCAAGGGTACGAAAGTTCCAGGTGAGTGCCGGAGCTGTGCCAGAAGCTGGTGTTGAGGAACATGTCAGCGACGGCGGGCACGTCCTTGCAACCAATCGCATTGATGGCACGTTGAGGTTTGGGTCTGCGGAGCTACCTAAAATGTGAAAAGTGGGGAAGGTATTCGATATTGCCATGGTAGAGAGAGGGCGACACAGATGATAGACCTTGGCAAAGCGTCATTCAGAAACTGGGGGAGCCACATTATACCTGTTTCTCGGGGAGAGAGGAGTAGTTTTGGTTTGAGCTGGCCAAGGCCAAGATATGCAGCAAATCTTTCCAGTTCCTGTGCGACCAGCTGCCTTTCTTGTCGGTGTCCTTGGTCTTTCCAGATGACAGACACACAAGGTCTATCAAGTAGGACAGGTTTGTGATTGCCATTTGGGAATGGTTTTTGAAGAGCCATCCAAGTGCGCTGAAGAAATGAAATTAGTACCTTGTGGTGAAGACACAGGAGGGGGATATACCAATAGAAAAGCTCTTTCTCTCCCTTGTCATTGTGAATGCTCCTCGTGTTCCAGATGCGTAAACAGTGACGACCTATGGCGTGATTCCGACGAGGCACCACTCGTGTCAGGGGATGCCAACCTAGACCTTGAAGAAGAGACATCTTGAGCAAGTGGACACTGGGAGAGTTCGGCGTGTTCATCTTGAACACGTTTCAAGTGTATTGGGACAAGGCGGCTTTCCATGAGGATGCCTCACGGTTTCCCACTGGAGTTGGATCCTCCCTTTTCGATGCAGTTCTCACAGAAACGTCGTTTTAGCAAGGAATGAGATGGAGGCATAGTGGTAGCTTGACGAATGGTGTCAGTTTGGAAGAACAGCCAGCGGGTGGCACTGAAGAGGAGAAATTGATGTGCTGGGGGATGACTGGGGCAGCAATGCACAAGCTATATCTTGGTCCGAAATAATAATGTGTTGCCAAGGGGGTACAATGTATCATGCTAACCTAGAGAAAGGTTGCCTTGACAATTAGGCGATCCAACTTGATCATTCTGGCCGGCAATGGATCACAACCAGGCTCCTCAAATTGAAGGGCATGATGGACAAGAAGTCAGTGGGCGACTCTGAACATGAGGTTAAGCTTGAACAGAAACGAGGTGATTGGGAGCGATGTTAGGAAATGCAATAGTCGTGCACATGCATCGTCGATGCTCTTTTCATGCCCACTTGAACTTTTTTATGCTCAACTGGGAATCATTAATCAACAATAGATAGACAAGGCTACTATTTACTAGGACAAGGTACTGTAGATCTGAATTGGGCAGAATGGTGGGCGCGTCACATGTCTGCAACCGCATCAGCAAATTTGCGATGGGCGCGTCGTATATCCACAACCACATCAGCAAATTTGCATTCGCGATAATGGAATGAAATGCAGACAAGTATTTTGGGAAAGTCTTCCTTGGTGAGAGTACTACATTCGTAGCATGAGTAAGGGTTCTTTAGTGTGGATAGTATGCATACCGTCCTAGGCAATGGAAAGCTTCAAACAAGTCAAAATATATCATGGCTTCAAGCGTGGGTTCGCTGTAAGTGGACTGAAGTTTGAAATCAGGGGTCACAGAGGCACGCATAATCTCTAATCAAGGAGATGTGCAAGCAAGCAGCAGGTAAAGCACAGACAACATACCGTATTCAGCATACACTTCTTCGAGGGCGAACCTAGGTATATCTCTGATTACTATCACGGAGTAAATTGGAAGTGCGTCTTGTTCATGTTGGACTGTCATGTGAGTCCGAGTTTGTTGTGTGTGCAGAGTGAGAACCTGAAGGAACATACCAAACAGACAATATAGGGTCGAGAACACGTATCGGAAGACCCTTTCTCGAGACATGGCAGCAGGTGAGTTGTACATGGAGTCAGAAGAAAAAAAAAGTCCTATTTCACTATATTGTATATTACGTTGAGGTCAGCACCCGGCGTGGAGAGTGTCAGTACAATAATACTACAAATAGATCACTGGGGCCAGGTCCCCATCCTGCGGCCCTATGTTGTAGCCACGAGACGGGACATACCCCATGCCAAACTTGGCATCTCCTCCCCGCCGCAGACCCCCTGGGGTGGATTTGAGTCACATAGTAGGGAGCCCTCACAACCTTCAAGTTGAGAAGATGCACGGGCCCTTCTGGAGTCATCATCGCTCAGGCACTTAGCTCAGTGGAGGACTGTGACTGTGTTTGTGAAATCAGTACGCTGTACTATGGAAGAGTTGATAACCTTTTGTCCAGTGACCAAATATCATTCCCATGGCATGTCTTCTTCTCCAATGTACGCCTGGGATCTAGTGTGACTTTTCTTTGGCCTTATTTGGTTGATCCGCGCACATGGCTTGGCAGGGCGCGCAGGTTGAGGCACGCGAGGTGCGCACGTCGGGCGGGCGCGTTCGTGGGAACCTACACCATTGCAGCTAATTAGGCGGGATAAATAGAATTTCTGCGCTGCAGCATGTGACATGACAAATCAGGCAACGTCTACTTTCTGCAAGGTTCGTGATGGGCTCGCTGTCCGGGCCCATCGGCAAGTTGGGTGCTTCAAGTCCGAGCATCGTCGAGGGGTGGAGGCGGCCGCAAAAGGTTCGGGGTGGGCTCGCAGCCCCCTTGCTATGACGAATCCGTTCCTCAATTTGCTCTCCGACTATGCCACATATTACAAATCACCTGTCTCGCCGGTCATATATAGGTTATTGCCAGCTTAGCTTGACCTCCACTCCCATGACACATTAACTACACGCATAACAATGTGCATATTTCCGGTTCTTTTTGTTCAACACTAAAGTATTCTACCGTTTCGACAACGGACATCATGCCAGTTCGGACTTTACGCACAGGTTCATCCACACATTCCAGTCCCTATCTTTCCACTGACCTGTCCTTTCAGTCAAGTCTCTCTCACGCACCAAAAAGCAGTCTTTCTACCATAAGAACAACGGTGTACAACATAAGGGTGGCAAGTCTACGTGGAAACACCAACAACCCTTGCAGGGCGAAGGGAATACGGACGGGCGTAACAACTCAGGTACACCAGATAATGGGAAAATTGGTTGAGTCAACCGTCTTCCTCACTCAGGCGTGAGGCTTACATAACTATCTCTCGCAGATGATCTTCTCTCTTCCGTGGTAGATGCACCACTTGATATGACGCTTGTTGGTCTCGCTTCACCTACGTCGTATACAACTTTCTAACATCACCTGCCAGAGAGTTGAAAGCTTCACCCGCGACGACTACGCAGACCTGTTGGAAGCCCTTGCAGAGCAATATCCCCGACTGCATACAAAGTATGTTAAATAATTGAGTGAATATGAACAATCGTTTGACCGCACGATCCAAAGGCTGATATACTTCTATGACGACAACGTACTGCTCATTATGTGCCCATCCAGCGCCCACGAAAGCTTTCTCACCGACCTCAACCTCATCGTAGCAGAGTTCATCAGCGCGATCGGTCATGACAAGGAGACCCACATGATCAGCATTGCGATGAACAAGCAGCTTCTCTACAGTGGTGTGTCTACCGACGTAGACACTGCTTGCATCGAGAAGCGAGAAGCGATTCCCGACTTCCAAGTCCTCTTCAAAGTTAACATCACCCCAAAACCCCGCGTGTTCCGCAAGTGGATAGGGGAGGTGGCTTTCACTGTCTCCGCCGATAAGACCCGGGAACACATGCAAGAGCTCGTCGCCTCTAACTCCACTATCGATCTCGTTTTCATGTTCCTGATCGAAGAGTCCCCCCGATGGGAATCACCGGACAATGATGATCCCTCCGTAAAGCAGTTGCGCGTGCAAAAGGTCGTCGACTTCGACGATTTTGAGCCGACTGTCCAGGAAGATGGAATGGTTGTCAAATATGGGGGGATTACGTGGATCTCCATCTCACGCCTCACATTGGAGGTCTATGTGCGTGCTCCCGATGGCACGCTAACAATTTGTGTTGATCAACAAAGCGAGCATTCAGCTCGCGGGGTACGTTTCTAGCGTGCCTAATGAGACGTTCTAACAAATTTACAGGTACTTTACCCCTCTACTTCGATGCAAGACGTTGACCACTTACTACTCCAGGCCTCCCAAACTCTGAAACAGTCGCTCCTCAAGGTGATGGAGGCAGGTACCGGCGAGGCGAAGTATATAGACCGAGTACGTCGATCCACCGCCAGTCTAACTGTCCCCTGGAAAAGCGTTCTCCTTTCCTTCCGAACGGATGTTTTGGAGAGCGCATATGAACGCTATGCAAATTGGCATCGTAAGGGCAAACGCAAGCACCCCTCACACGCAAAACCCCCTCCTTCCAGCAAGAGGGTGAGAGATACGAAGCTTGCATGTGAATCCTCCCAATCAGCTCTTGGCACCGGTGGGAACAGCGGTGCGAGTGGAAGTAATTAGCCATTGATTGATGCTGCGAACTGTACCTTCACTAGTGTTACGCATTTTGGACTCATCATCATTAGGTATTTTTCATGTCCATGTACTGCACCGTCCACTGCCCACCTATGTCTTCTTTCACATTCATGTATTGGCAGAACACTTCTGCAATATACCTCTGTTGTAGTATTCACGACACATCCGTCATAGCAAAGAGGGTCGCGAGCCGTGGTCGATCGGTCGACTGGTACTAATAGTGAGCCTCGCATCCGAGCGATGTCCAAATTACCTTGCTTGCGGGTCTCTTGGCCTGTCATTATGTAATGTAACGTTTGCTAGGCCAAGCACATTCAATGTTCTATAGTTACCACCGCCGCCCCCCTGCTCATTGCCCATCAAGGGTATCTGTAAGCCTCATTGGCATACAGTCACGTGTACCGCCGTATATCTACCGCCGATCCTCGTAGAGATACAGTAGTCGCCCTTTGTCCCGTACCTCGTAGTCCCCGTATAGAGCGTGGTCCTGTTCTTTGTGTCCGCCGTTCTCAGTGTTTCCGCCGTTGGCCACGGCTGGTTTCCAGTATCCTCGACAAGACCGCTGCGGCTGTGCCTGGCGTGGGGATCGTTGCGGAGAACGGGTGTTTCATCAAGACAAGGGAAACCAAGAAGTCGCCCCGACATGGATCAATATGGTGGCCAACCTACACTTTATGTAGAAAGGGCCTTGTATCGAGATTCTCAACGTACGTCGTCTCAGTACTCCCTATTCGATTCATGTTTGACCGATCCGTTCAGTTCACCAAATGCACCCCGGGCTCGTTTGTCGACAAACCCAAAGCCTCGACGGTGTGGCGCTCCCGGAACCAGGCCACGGAGGACTGTCCCTCTCGTTAATGGGCACGTTGGGCGCTCTTCCATTGTCGCGCCCTCGTCATTGTCGTCGAGACGCCATCCATCCCACTCCTCGTATCACACCACTACTGGCTCTTCCCCCCCTATCGCGCGTGTGTTATCAACGTCATCGGCCACACGCCAGTTCCCCCAGGTGACGGACGACGAGAACGATTGATGCTCTCTGCCGTCCGCGAGCATTCGTTGGAACGCTCCACTCGTTACATTGCCCACGTGCCCGTTCTCGCTCAGACGACACGTCCAGCTCCAGTCGTCCTCCACTCGAACTGGAAGGCGACGTCCCCAACGCCACTGGCACGTCTACGCCAATTCTCGTGGACGCCTCTATCCGTGTTTCCTCGCCGATCCTCGCCGAACCCCGTCCCTCTGCCGACTTTATGAAGATGGACTCGCCCATCCGTCCACCACCCGCTGAATCCCTTTGCTCTCAACTCATGCGCACGGGCAAGTTCATCCGCGACCTCAGCAACCTCCCCTGGATCGCCTCCTCAAGGCGTCTTGAACATCTACATACCCGGCGAAGCCACCAAGCGCCGGCACAGCCGACCGATCACCAAGAACAAAGGGTCGTGGTATGGGTATGTGTCGCGCCCGAAACAGCTCGACTTATTAGCGGGGTCGTCGACGGCTCAACAACCTCTCACGTCAGCACCAGGCCACCCCGTCATCCCCGCCCCGTTCATACTCAGGTCCAGCGCCAACCTGCTGTTCACGTAGCCCGTCCCAGCAGCTAAGGCTTCATCCTCTGGTGGCACTGGGACTTGACATCGACGCGGCCGTCCTCATGGATCGTGGGAAATGATGTCCCACTATGGACACAGCGACGAGCCTAACGACGGGCCTGTCGTGCAATTTGCAGCAGGTAAGCCACGCGCACTGATATTACTAGTGAGTGCTACTGACAACTTGTGACAAGTGCAAGCTTGAACCAACCACACGACGACACAGCTACAGAGCGAAGTCTCGCTCGCTCAGCCTTTCGACGACCAGTCATCGCCATCACGAAAGTCAAACGCATGTGATGAAACCTCCCTCTTCGTTGCAGTCACATCACCGAAGTCGACACCCATCAAATCTCAGCCACGCTACTAGACGAAGAAGTTGCTTTCTCTCGTTATTCTTGAGTTCAAGAATCAGGTCCCTCGTCTCCACACGCTTCAACCCAATACGACGCCATGGAATCTACCCTCCTTGTCCCTGCAGCCCAACCTTTATGGATGCCCCTTCACTTATGACCCCCTTTCAAACCCTGATCCCTACCTCCAGCACCCCCAGTTCTCTCATTTCCTTACGTGGCTCACCTCTCCCAAAGTGCCAGGTCCTTCGTCCTTATCTCCCCGTCTTGCAACCTGAAACACCACCAATGCCCTCTGTGAGGTCATCCATCGTCAGCGCATCGCGCAGGTGTCGCGATGAACTCCACGACGATTACCGCTGGCTCAAGGGTGCCCTCCTGGTCTCCAACTAGAAGTCAAGCAAAGTTTGCTTCCTTGACCGCACTACCCCCCACATCAAGTACGTCGAGATGACCGCACAACAACCTCAAGACGAGGCTCCCCCGCTGGCACCGTCCCGTTGATGGGCGTGTCGTCAAGATATATGTATGTTGGGCCTGTTCAGGTTACTTTTCCTAGTCACCCATACCCCGAGGAGACCGCATGGGATAAGAAGACGGAAGGATATGATCCGTTGCCTCTGTTACTTCCCAAGAGTGCGGACCTGGCCGCCATCAATGCTCCGGAGTTCGAAGAGTATCGTCCTACCACTCGGGTTCGACGATACTGGCTATACACTGGCCTGATCCCGCCGGACTTTTGAAATACATTGGCCGCATGGATCGCCCTGATGTTCGTCTCGCGTGGTGGGAGAAGGTGACCATCTTCTTCTGGCCAATGGCATAGTACCCTCTGCCCCAACTTCAACTATGGGTAGAACATTGAGGAAGTCGCGCAGCATGATTCGACGCCCGACTACTGGGTTTCTATTCATGGCAAGGTATACGTGTGCATTGAATATCATTGGCATCGACCCCACGTTCCATGAGTACATTTTTACTGTTGATGTGGATATTGTGAGTACCGTCCTTTGCGAGGTAGATGACTACTGATGTAGGTGTGTTGCAGGTCGTCACACCTCAGTCGTTGAACAGGCTGGTCACTGCCCCCATCAATGACTAACATTAATGGTATTTATGGTGAGATGAAGTTGCAGAGCGTGGTGAACTCTTGGTGGACGTTGATCCAAGTAAGAGTTTTTATTTCTTCTCATTCCTCCGTCTGACACATTCCAGGTCTATGAATACTACATTTCCCACTGTCTCCGCCAAGGCTTTCGATCTCGGAGTCTGTTTAGTTCGGAGACCTGTCTCCCTGGGTGTTTCATCAGCAGTTTCTAAGTGCTAGAAGAGCACTTCTCGAGCTCTTAGCGTAGTGAACATTTTTCCGTACGGAAATATTTCCTTCTTTGCTGGATTATGAGAGCTGTGATTGGGGGATGGCCCAACAAACGAGTCCTCAAGCGTTAACGGCATAGAGCGGTTCTGCAGAAGCAGTCAGTGGGAACTGGTTCAGCAGGGCTCGGTGGGGCCCGCAGGCACGCGAGGTGCGCGCGTCGGGCGGACCCTTTCGTGGGAACCTTCTGGCAGCGAGCAGGCAACTTCGAGTTCTCAGTTAAGGCCCAGTTCGGGATGCTTGCTAGGTAGGATGTTAACTCGGCTATAAAGTTACTATCTTGGCTGGTAACTCGGCCATGAGCCATCCTCTGCAACTCAGCTCAACCTCTCCATCTGAAACCGAGTGTGAACCCGATTTGGAAGTGATAGACTGATGCCCGCCCACCCTGATGCTCGTCCTACAACCAGAACAGCGCCTGCAGCTCATCCAGCATATGATCCTCCTCCTCAATATCATCGTCTGTTCTGTAATTGGCGTCTTTGCTTCAGTCCCAGAACCCCGCAAGGACCCGGAACCCTACCACACCTCTATACTTTCCAGTGCAGGCTGGGTTCTCGAACTGTTGACCGGCCATCCGGAACGCATCTGAAATGAACTCGGTATGCACATGGAACTCTTCAATGAACTCGTCACAATCCTCAGAAGCTATAACCATTCAAACTCAAGGTCTGTTTCCCTGGAGGAACAGCTAGCTATATTTTTGTACACCTGCGTCACCAGTCTACCTTCAAGGCACGTAGGCGAGCGATTCCAACGGTCGAATGAAACCATTTCACGGTACGTCAAATTACTGTTACTGTCTTTTTCACACAACTTGGCAAGTGGGAAAATTCTCGTTAGTTTGCACTCAACCTTGGCCACCTTCTATCTCCTCAACCAGCGACTGTAGGCTAGTCAGAATTGTACCATTTGACTCGGATTAATCCCCCGCATGTATCCCGCACCCACCGATAATTATTTAGAATTTTTATATCCCCTGAATTTTTGAAAACTATTTTTGTTTTTACTTGGCCAATGCGGGTTCAAATCGGATTGGTTCCCCGCATTCATCCCGCAGCTACCGATTATCCTTGAATAATTATTTCAAATTTTGGTAATTTCAAAACTGATTTTTTTTCACTCGGTCAATGCGGGATACATGTAGGGGATTAATCCAAGTCAAATGGTACAATTCCGACTAGCCTACAGTCGCTGGTTGAGGAGATAGAGAGTGGCCGAGGTTGAGTGCAAACTGACGAGAATTTTCCCACTTGCCAAGTTGTGTGAAAAAGACAGTAAACCATCACTGTAGAACTTGATCGTCTTGTTAGGTACCACCGCAAGATGGTCATGATTTTCTCCTCGCAACCATTCTATACAACTTATGTCAAACCACCTGGCGTCGACAATCTCTCACCCAAGATATGTTCCAACAAGAAATTTTGGCCATACTTCAAGGACATGATCAGCGCAATTGATGGTAGTCATCTTCCAATCGTGCCGCCTGCTTATTTGGCTTCCCCTTACTGAAACCGCAAAGGCTTCCTTTCGCAAAATTGCCTTTTTGCATGTGACTTTGATCTCCACTTCACGTATGCACTCACTGGATGGGAGGGGTCCACTTCAGATGCTCAGATTTTTGGTGACGCTTGCTCGCACAACTTGGATATTCCCGATGGCAAGTACCTTCTTGGCGACCTCGGGTTTCCCTCCAAGCCGTCCATACTTGTTCCATATCGAGGAGTTCGCTACCACCTGGCTGAATGGGGCCACGCAAATATGCGGTAAGTAATCTCTTCTTTTTCTTTACCAAAACTGATGAAACACAGGCCTACTAATCGTCAAGAGTTGTTTAACCTATGACACGCATCAGTGCGAAATGTCATCGAATGCACATTTGGTGTCCTGAAGAAGCGCTTTCAGATCCTCCTTCTGCCACTCCCCTACTCACTCGACATCCAGGCACACGTTCCGGTGGCTCTTTGTGCCATTCACAATTTCATCATTTTGCATCAACCTGATAAAGCCATACCTGACGATGACTCCAACAGCCCCCTGCAGGAAGACACCAATGACGTTGATGATCTCGAAGATGAGGAGGATGGGGACACAAGTTTGTGTGATAGGATTGTGAGTGCGATGTGGGATGATTATGTACAACTCAGGCAAACGGACACTGACAGTGATGGTGACAGTGATGACGACAACAACATGTAATGTAATTGATACAATACACGAGCACATGTTACAATACACAAGATGTCACTACTACAAAGCGGGGTCAGGTGGGTCAAAGTATGAAGTATTATAGTAGGCATCATAGTCCATGCTCAATGATGAGTCACTACTGCTGACGGCACCAACAGCTGGACCTCCGGTGATGTGGCCTGAAAAGAGGGTAGACGTTGACATATAGCCAGTACTTGGCTCTGCCAAGATTACCTTGTCACCGTAGAGAGCTGGCATGCTTGCCACGTCATTGCCTGGGAAAAAATAAGATGATGGTGCAGTGGCAGCCGGTACTAGTCCCTTGTCATGTCCTGAAAAAAACAAGGTGGATGACGACGCAGATGGATCACCTGGGAAAAAGGAAGGCGATGGTGTAGTGGTAATCGGTGGTCCCTTGTCATGTCCTGAAAAGAAGGGGGTAGACAACGGTGAGCTCATCAACGCAGCATGCTTCTTCTGGTACCAGCCCAGTGCAACATTTTGACGGACTATAGGGTCCGTCAGCTCAGTGTACATCTGGCAAAAAGAGTCGTTGGTAAGGAATTTGAGGGCAAGCTCGGCATGGATGGTGACGTTCAGCCCAGCATCGCTGTTGAGGTGGGCAGTTGCAAGTGACCTGAATGACAAAGGCTGACGGGAAGTTGGGGGTGTGGACACGAGGGGCCTGGGGGATGCTGTTGGTGCAACAAGTAACTCCTGCATACCTTTCATGCAGTCCATCGCCCGATTGATTGTGCCTGTCATCCTGGTCATTGCGGCAGCATTTGCCATAGTGGACTCAGCGTGCGTAACCTTTGAGCGTTTGCTGGCACCGGTAGAGGAAGCGATGGAAGATGATTTTGTGGAAATGGCTGGAGTTCGTACTCGATTTTTACCCTTAGACATCAACGACATAAGACTTGTTTGAGTGGATGGAGGGCGAGTGTAAGGCGTATCTGAGAAGGTGCGATTTCCACTTTCTGAGGATGAAAGCACATGACTTTGTGTGGTTGAGGGGGAGGCAACGTTGATTGTATCGAGGACTGACATGGTGTTGTGTGCAGCTGCAAGCTGAGTGGTAGGATCAGGCGAAGTGATATCCTTCCCGATGCTGAATAAGTGGTCCAGGTCCATGTCGTAATCAGGCTGTGCGGCATTCCAAAGCATGGATTGAGATGAGAAGGTGGAGTTGGCAGAATTGCAGAAGCCAGATGTGTGGGTGAATGATGTAGAAAGATTGCTTTCATTGTCCGAAACTCGTCTGATTGTGTCGTATGTTGTGTATTATCTAGCTCCAGGTTAAGTCATGACCCTTCTGTGTATGTGTGGCCCCCTGTAGCAGCAGATGACTCAGATAGTAGTGATTCCATCTTCTGATAGAATGGCCATCCCGTGTTGCGATAATTTGCCAACTCCTTGCCCTAAAATTGAGGTTAGCATGCACAGCTTGAGTTGGACAGATCAGACTACATACATCAGAGCTTGTAGATATGAATTGTTCCCAAGCTAGACTGTCCTCTGGCATGTTGGAAATGTTTGCGCCATGGGTGACGCTCTACTGACCATGTCCAGAACTGTTGTCATAAGCTTGTATGGCCCTATATCTTTTCTTGAGCTGCCGGTAAAATGTGATTAGTATGGGCCACACTGTGAACACATGTTGCGACGTACAGCTTGGTATTTGTTACGATCAGCCTATTATTTTCTTCTGTTATACTTTTATCCGTTGACTATCAAGTCCCCACCGCGATATGGGGGATATACTCACCTAGGACCGATTACTTTCTTATTATCCTTGGTCCGCTCTACGCTTATTTTGTTGAACTGTAACTAATCCCCAAGCCGTTCGCTTCGGACTTCTGTTCTTCTCGGAAGGGGTATGACTCATTCTTTATCTGTCTTGATACGCTTACATCGGACACACTCTCCTCTAATCAGTTCTCTCATACTGATTACGTGGTCCCTATTACTCATTCTCCGTTTGTTCTCCGATGTTCTTCACTGTTCTACGATTACGCGTCCTCATAGTTCAACACTATAAAAGACTCGTAGAACCTCCTGTATTCTTCATACTTGATCTTTTGAATACTACGCTTGGTCTCGTATCCTGGTCCGATCGACCAGTCTCCTCGACCTTCGACCCAGCTAGTCTATTGACTAGAACCTCTGACCTTGCTGGTCCGTTCGACCAGAACCCTTGACCCTGGTAGTCCGATTGACTACATACTCTGACCTAGTACCTTAGTCTTCGAGGACGCAGTGTCTCTTCGTGAGTACCTCCCTCGAGACAAGAGAAGAACTTGAGTGTTCGTCTACCAACGAACGACCAACGTAACAGTATTTGGTTTGGACATTTGAAGCATCCTTATCAGCTGCAAGGTAGCATGCCACCTCAGCAAAAACAGCCGTCGGAAAGCTCCCTGACTGGCCCATCTTCAGTTTCCTCTCAGGATGAAGAAGGAGGTCAAGCAGCTGATGGATTTCATTGTCATCCCAGATGGCATGTGTCACACATCTCCCTTTCCTAGATGCCTATTCGCACATTATGAGCTGTGATGCCTTGATGCCACAAAGGACGACGAAAGACGAGAAGCCAAGGAGAATATGGCGCAGATGATGGAGATTGTAGTGTGGGTTGAGGTTCGAGGGCATTGGGGAAGGTGAAATATTCAGACTCCACTTACCCGAGTTATGAGGTACTATACAGTTACTAGCCCAGACCTTGGCCCAGACTCTCCACGAGTTCCTGGCTGCATCTCAGCCATGTACGGTAAACATCATAGCTGAGTTAACATCCTACCTAGCAAGCATCCCGAACTGGGCCTAAGGTAAGCTGAAGCCTCATGTTTTCCATTTCGCCTAGTGAGGCGGAACTAATCGTTCACTTAATTCAGTACTACAGGAGCAGCAACCCTCAACCTGATATCGCATTGGCATTGGATAGGCTATATTAATGCCTGGAAACAGAGACACAGCCAGTCCTACCGCCCACCCTGCATGAAACACCGTGTGCCTCCCCCGAAGTGGACTCTTACACACCCCCTAACACAACATCCTTTCCTTTAAACCTTCTGAATGCTGCTCAAGTTCCCCCCTTTACTGAACAGATTAGGCTGCAGCGAGGAGGGCGAGTTCATCAATCATGTGTAGCTAACTGGGTGTGTGGACGCAACGGAATAGCACTACCCTGCCAATGGTTCCAGTCTAGTCAAATTTCGACCTCCAACAACCACAGTGCTGCCTCTGTGATTGTCAACCTTGTGGCTGCCACCTTCGACTCTTCTTCTTACAATGTGGGTGCCTGGGCAGACGGTCTGTTGACCAGGCTTTCCCAAACCTGTGGCGCACTACTTGGGGGAGACTCGTTCAGCGACATTCTGGGCTGTTGTCATGAACTGATCACCAATGAAGTCACAAATGCCTTCTTCTACATGGTGGCTCATATACAGCTTGCGTTCAAATGCCAGAGGTAAGTCTTTATTGGAGTCGTCAAACAATGCTGTGAGCTAACATCTATTTTCATTAGTGCGGGAGGCAACTCACAAGAACTCTACAGGCGGCACATTGCTCATCTGCCCAATCCACCGTCACTAAGAACATTTGGGGATTGGATCACCAGAGGCACCAAGTATGCCTACATTGCTGCAGGGGGAATGATATATGCTCTCCTTCTGATTGCCAGAATGGACCTTAAGAGCATCATAACCAGGTCAAGCACCACCATTGCCTGGGAGGTTGGGAAGATGTTGTGAAATCCAAACTATGTCAGACCTGGTGAGTGGAGTCACATCTACTTAGGTGAAATTCAAGGCATGTAAGAGTGGTAGCAAAAAGGCAGGTCATCCCAGGGCAGTACCTTTCACGATGGAGTCATTGAAGAAGATCCAATCTACCATGGAGGACATCATCTGAGAGGATCCATCACGCTATGCCAACTATGGGTCATTTTTCTTCATCCTGGAATGCAAGGGAATCAAGCTATGGGCCAAGACATGTCTATTTCAGGAAGACACCTCTTTGATCAAGGTCCTATCCAATGAAATTCCAGCACTGGATTGGTCATACATGGTGGACAGAAATAATGAAGAGCTCTTGGTGGACCTGGGAATCAGAATCCATCCTACTTGCGAGCAGAAGTTGGTGGGTCTGTGGAGACTGGATGCTTTGGAGACCTCCTTCAGTGCTGGCAGTTTCCTGTGAGGCAATATTCATCACACATGCACCCTTGGGCAATATGGAGGCATTCAAGCCGAAATGTCTCAGGAGAGAGCATGGCAAACACACGTGGCCTTCCGGAGTGCCTACAATCTCAGCTACGAGGTGATACGACCCAACGACAATCTGCCTATCTTTGCAATGGACAAGGATGCATATGCATTGAACAATGCCTTCATGGAGGAGTGTACCCAAGCCATCAGCATGTATGCTGGCAAAGCCAAGAAGAGATCTTATGGCGTCAGGGATGAATACCAAATGGGTGGAATGGTGATGGAACATGTCATGACAGAGTTGGCAGACAGGGTAGGTCGTCTTGGACATGTTTCATGATCATTCCTTTCATTCTTGTCTTTTCAGATGAAAGCATTTCTTGCTTCCAATCCAATTCTATGGATTCCTTCCGAAGTCTGGTTTGAATTTCTGGCCCGACATGTCAGAGCACTTCAGCTGGCTCAGATAGACCTTCACAATCTGAATCCTTCCAACTTTGGAATTCTGACTGGCATTGTCTGTCATCTGATTCGCTGCACCTCCAGCACTCCCATCATTTTGGACTATCATGTCTAGGAATCCATTGCTCTGCTCCAGTTCTCCAGAATCTGTGAATGATTCGGCATGTTCTTCTTGATGGACCTTGATCTTCGAAATACACCTCTTCTTTCGGCAGTCCAGCAACACGATGACCTCGATGTACTCAAACTCATGCAAGCAAAGCTGAAAAAGAAGGAGGGTCGACCCATGTGGCCAGGATTGACATCCAACAATGATTTGGAACAGTTTCCTATCAGACATATGCCTACCTGGGCGATGGTCATCAAGACCATTCGAGATAAGCCTTGGTTGATCATGCGATCCTGGATGTGGTCTGCCGACCTGTCTTATTTGGAACCTGTGGTTGGCAAGCTTTTCGTCCAGTTCACCTGCCAGCTTTGGATTCAAATGGATGATGCCTGGTTGATCAATTCAGAGCATAGGCCAGAGCCGACGTCTTTGCAAGATGCCATTCAAAGCTGGTCATTGAATGATATCTTCAGAGTTCTTCATGCCTGCACTTTCAAGCCATGTAATGCTGACATACCAGGAAGTGTAGGAACTGGTCATCGTCAAGCTAGCTTTGCAGAGCGGATGAACGTATTCTTTCCAGACCCCACTGAAGACTCCAAGCCTGCTCACAAATCACCTTGGAGTATATTCTCAAGCCAGGTTATGTTTGGAAGTACCATCAACTGATCCAGGGCTATACGGCATTAGAAATGTTTGAAGTCACAGACCGGCTGGGGAAAATATTTTCCTTGCTTCAAACCTTGCCTGACTCTGTCAAAGGAAGTTCAAAGACCCCTGGAAAAACTTGGAGGTGTGAAGAAGAGAAGGTGGTGCTAGTCACCAATCCGAAATTTTACAAGATCAACGGAATATCTGTAGAGGAAGGAGTCCAATGAACCAGAAAAAAGGTCAATCGAGTTCTGAAGCCAAGAAATAAGCTGAAAATGGACCTTATAGAGCATGCTGGATATGGAGACCTGCTGGCCAGCAAGGCATTGTTGATGGAGAGACGGAAATTGCAAGAGGCAAGGAAAAGGAAATCTGACAAAACGAAAAATGCTCGAAAGCCTCCTGCAAAGCAAACAAAAGCCAAAGTATTAGAGAATGAAGTGGAAATGGAAAAGGGGGAAGATGATGAAGATGAAGATGACGAACTGGAGGAAGAGGAGTTTGCTGATGACGAACAAGATGATGTATAGTATATCAATATGACTTGACATATGGTTCAGACTGAAATGACCAAATTTGCTGAAAAGCTGATGGTCTTTCAAGAAGAAAGCAGGGCTGGGAATCAGTGAACAGTGAAAAATGGGAAATCTTCAATTGAATAAGACTGGGGGGTCCAGTCATTCATCTGGACCTCTATATACTATTCTAAGATTTGTGCATGTGTATGGTAGATCTGCAATTGACATGAGGAATGCATGTGTGTACAGTCCAGATAGCTGGATCATACCCTAGAGGACAAAGGGGAGTCATGTCAAGTCAGAGATGTACATGAGGATGAGATAGGGGCATGAGGCAGAGATAGTGTCTAGATATGAAATACATGAGGCAGATAAGGGAGTGACTGGCTATGACTTGTTTCAGGTTGATTCTAGACAAGGGATGATTTGTTGTGACTTGTTCCGAGTTAGTTTGACTAGTTGTAACTAGTTCCGAGTTGTTTCCTAGTCATGGGAAAGTTGCACAAAGTGTGGGAAAGTCGAATATAAGTTCGGCAGGGGTCGAACAGTTCAATGTTACCATAAAAGGAAAGTAAGTAAAGTGTACGAAAAGTCAAGTAACTACTAAGGGTTAGAAGAAAATGTAACACAAATCATGTTTCTGGAACGTACACAACATCCATAGACTGTGATATAATGCTACCTTTTTGACTACTAGTATTGATCATCAGTCAAACTCGATTTTGGCACACTGAACATCAATCAAACTTAGGTCTGACATGCTGAACATCAGTCAAACATAGGTTTGGCACACCAACACAAGTCAAACCTAGCATATAACATCCATAGACCAACATGATCATTTTCTACATATATATTTCACTGGCATATCAAACCTATGCCCATCTACCCTCTAGCACTGCTTTAAAAAAATCAGTATTGCAAACCAACTGTTCAAATCATGTTTCTTGATGTATACAATATAAGACTGTGATGTAACTATTGATAGTGCTCCTACATTTTTTCGTCAGTATCTCCAACCTCTGCCTACATACTTCCTACTACTGTTTCAAATACATCAGGATTGCTCACAATCTAACCAAATAGTATTTACCTGATGCATGTGACATCTGTAGGCTATTATGTAACCATTTGTATTGCTTCTATATTTTTTTTCATCAATGTTTGCCACCTACCCCATCTACTTCTACTACTGCTTTAAGTAAATCAGGATCGCCCATCAGCTGTACAAATGGTGTTTCCCCCAAATATATAGATCATGATGTAACCATTTGTAGTGCTGCTTTATTTTTTTTCATTGACATTTACCACCTACCCCCACCTGCTCTGACTACTACTTCAAATAAATCAGGATTGCCCACCAGCTGTATGAATGGTGTTCCCCCAACATATATGACATCTGTAGGCTATGATACAACCATTTGTAGTGCTTCTATATTTTTCTGTCATCGACATTTGCCACCTACTCCCACCACTGCTTCAAATAAACAAGAATTGCCCACCAGCTGTATGAATGGTGTTCCCCCAATGTGTAGAACATCTATAGACCATGATGTAACCATTGATAGCACTCTTATATTTTTTTTCCACCATCTACCGCCCATCTACCATCCACTACCACTACAAATAAATTGGAATCACTCACCAGCTGTACAAATGGTGTTCCCCCAATGTATATGACATCTATAGATCATGATGTAATCATTTGTAGTGCTCCTATATTTTTTTTCATTGACATTCACCACTACCCCCACCAACCCCTACTACTGCTTCAAATAAATCTGGATTTCTCACCAGCTGTACAAATAGTGTCCCCTCAATGTGCATGATATCTATAGACTGCAATATAGCCATTGATAGTGCTTCTATATTTTTTTTTTTTTTTCATCCAGATTTTCCATCTATGCCCCCCTACCCCTACTATTGCTTTGAATGGATTGGATATTCATGTAAGCAGGATAGAAAGTATGTCCCCAAGGGTCTTTTACCCTCTGAATATATTGGAGAAGGTTTCAAGATGATTGGAATTTTTTCTGACATGATATGACATCCTCACCTTATCATCACTATAACACTTGTAACAAATCATTCCATCTGCCGTTTTCTTAGAAAATTGATTTGGGACATCCCAATGGGTCTATCTACAATCCCCCAACTTTATTTTGTCCAAATTATTGTTGGTAATTTGTAATTATATTCCTCCATCCTCTGTATAATGCCATGTAAGAATGAAACCTGTAAGACATGGATCAGCCAAGCATCATGGTCGATTCTGTGCGTGGCATACGCTTTCCCCTTGAGGTCCTATTTATGATGAAACCAGTGGACCAAAATCCAAATGACCTTTGGCTCTTGTCCTGCCTGGAATGATGTCGATAGATTCGCAGTGTCTGGGTCTCCGTATCAATGATGTGCAATACATTCCACATACCTTGATGTTCTTCAACTCCACCCTGATGTCCTTGATTTTGGCTTGCCATCTTTCGTCGTCAATGGCCTTGACAGTCATGCTGGTGGCGTGTGAGATCATCAAAAGCCTGAGACGGGTGAGATGCCAACTACAGATCGTTCTGGAAGAAGGTGTGTGTGTCTGAAATATCGGATCAATCAGACAAAAGGTTGGATAAAAGGTCTTTCATTACCGTGTGTGTTCTCGTTGATGACTGGCACGTCATGTATTCTGAGCAAGTATTTATACCACATTGTAAACACATGCCTATGTATTTCTCGCTGGTGGGCAGTCTGTAAAACCTGTCCAAGGTCAGCGTTTTGACCATGGCAATGATGAGTGATGAAAGGACAGTGGGCACAGTGCTCACGACATGGTTATATAGACTGTGATGGCCCTGATGGGGTTAAACATGCACGTCACTACTGATTTACATAATGGCCTTACCTTCAGATCGGCGATGCTCATCATGGCTAGTGTAAATCTATTCTATCGCATGGGTGTCCTTTTTACACATACATACACACATCGTATATATAATGTCTTGTTATCGGTTGATTGATCGCTCTCGTATTCACATCCCTGCATGTCACCCTATAGATCACTCCAACCTTCAACCAATGAAATCTTGGCTCAATTGCCAAAGCCAAACCATAGAAAGCATGGATCACGATCGAATGTCGCATATTTCTCTGCTTCACTTGAGAACGATATCCGTTTCTCTTGCCATTCTTCTCTGTCAAGTACTTTGTCTTCTTTCTCTGACGCAGGCTTGTTTGATTACTGGGTTGATCATTTGAGCACTCAGAAAATAGATCGTCAGTCGCCATCGTTGCTGCCCTCTCCGACACAATCCTCATTCGACGAACTTCTGGATCGCTTCGCAGCGAAGGAATTGGATGATGGCGATCAGGAAGGAAGTGATGAAGCAGAGGGTAAGCTATCATTTCCTCGGTGGGATATGAATCTCACGCGATCTCATCTAGAACGACCAAGTTCTTCACTTCCAAAACAGAAATGTCAAGATGACGAATCTCGTGGCAAGATGTTTTCCATTCTTGTATGATGGTCCTCCTCATCTGACTCATTGCTAGATGAATCTATGGAGGTCATAACTTCAAATATGCTGACCTCACATGCTTCCACAAAGCGAAAGCGCCAGGAAGAGAATGTGAAGGACGTGGAAGTCATTCCAGTCAAACGGCCAAGAGGAAGGCCACCAAAGAGATGCAGGATACATAAATCAACGGTCGATGTCAATTCAAACCAGGGTGAGTGTGAGCATCGTTCATTCATTCGTTAGTATTCATTCCAATGATAGATCATGCAGCACCCATTCCTCAAGGTTTGTGATTCCGATTTCTGGATCACTGGAAGACTAGATGTTAACTCATTGGGTCAGCTGCCATACGACGGATCACGGGAAGACCTCATGAGCGAGAAGATGCTTCAAGTCATATCAGAGACGAGGAGGAAGATACATCGCCTGTGAAACAATCTGCATGACACAATGGGACATCTGCCAAACCTTCTGCAACTCGAGGTATGTGATTCAAGTCTACCATTGTGTGTTCTGCAATGCTTTATTGCATGTTCCAGCCACTGCCGCCACTGCCGCCGCCACCAACAGCAATGGCAACAACAACAAGAACACAGGAAGATCATCCAGGAGTGAACTCGCTTGCATTTCACACGATGCAAGGCAACATAGAGAGGATGAAGATGCACTGTCAAAGAAACAGCATTCGGGAGGTGGCAAGACTTCTGCTAATCCACAATCAGGTATGAGATACCTTTTCCAAGTCCATACTGAAAAGAGGCGATGGCATGCATGGCGTCATGCAGTCCAAAAGCAAGGCAGAGGAAGACCTCCAAAGCCTAAGTGAAAGCGTGCTCAAAAGCCTGCCGAAAACATCGTTTCGAGCAAGAACCGTGCGCATTCACAGGAAATGTCGCTCCCATGGGAGGATTGTGCTAGACGCCAGTCAGACATTGATGTAGGCCCAAATCTCCCTCCAGTCCAAGCATCCAGAAGAGAGATTGGCAGTGAGTAAACGACGATCGATGTAAACACCTCTGTTGATGAGATTGATTGCTCCATAGGGATCCTCTTGTCATCATCTCTCTTGTGGTATAGCACATATTCGGAGCTCCACACCCTGGACATCAGATGCTGGCTTGACAGTCTTCTTTGCAACTTTTATCTGGCTTCCCACTGGTATGACAAAGAGGCCGATCCACTTTGTCATTTCATCATGATATCCGAAATCCCTCC
>JBBPOB010000133.1:0-28269 GCA_038091275.1 Tylopilus subfusipes
AGGAAGGTGGTTCTGGCAAGGTACGTTTGTGGGAGAAAGGGGCGTATGAGGGGTTGGACGTCTGTCTTATGTAGGTATCGTCGTCTTTGGTCCTCGGTCCTTCATTCCATGCGTGCTTCTGAACGGACGTGGTATTTTGAACTCAGGTGTCATCCTGCACCTGGTCCGCCGTACGGTGCCAGTCTGAGCAGCTCGCTGGCAATTGTCCAATGCCAAGTGGACTTTACCGGACACACGTGAGGAACTACAATCACACTCCGTCCTCACGTCCCTCACTCTGTCCAACGTCCCGGCACTCCAGCGCACATGCAGGTCTCAGTCCTTGGGAGGGCCTAAATGCCCTCGACGCCGCCGTACTCGCGTACACCAACATCGGACTCTTGCGTCAACAAGTCAAGCCCACGCATCGCATCCATGGGGTGTTTGCAGGACAGGATTGGGCGCCGAACAGTCTGTCGATCGTTCTTGCTTGCCTTTGGTCCGAAGATCGCTGAAACCTTTTTTTTTTTCGCGCATAGTCATTCCCGATAATGCCGCGATGAAGTAGGTAATTTCACTTTTCGCTCGGTTCGGATGCTGGAGCGAGTTTAGCTGGTATGTTCGCGCACCGACGACCAAGGAAGTATTTGAGACAGCTGCTCGGGTCAAGAAGTGTTTCGAGTACGCGAAACGGTCCTTGCCCCGAATCAGATCTGATGGAGGGATTTGTTGTTATTTGGCAGGGCAGCAGCGACTGCAACGGGGTGCACGATGAACATTAGCTACGGAGATGTTCGCAACGAGCTCGTTCAAAACGAAGTCCTCGGTAGGAATCCCTCCTCCATGTGACCTTTTAATCGATCACTTGTCTTATCCACGCCTCCCGGGACTAGGTGAAGAATTTGCAGACGTTTTTTGCAAGCGTTATGGCCAGATCGATCATGAGTGGGGTATCGCAGGCGCGTCGACGGATTTCGTGCGTTTTCCCGTTGACGTGATTCACACATTGACGGCTTGCTTACTTGCTGGCAGGGGAACGTGTCCTACTGTATGCATGTTCTCTTCCTGCCAGTTACACAGTACTGATGATGACGATAGTGATGCCTGGCCTGCATCCTGGTTTTTGTACGTTGCCTGTCTCCTTCGTCGTGATCCCAGTCACGTGTTCAAATTCCTCCATGTGCAGCCATACCCACCGTCCCAGGAGGGGGAAACCACACGCGAGAGTTTACACGCGCGGCGTCTACGTATGCTGCTCACGAAGCGTGTTATGACGTGTCCAAGGCCCTGGCGCACGTGGGTATGAGGATCTTGACGGACGCGTCGTTCTTGCCGAGGGTACGCTTTTGAATTCGTTCGTGAGAAGTTTGGGGGGGCGGACGCTGAGTCGATTTTCATTCAGGTCAAGGCTGCATTTGAGGCAGGCAAGAAGAACAGAGGAGATTGAAGGGAACGTGGGGCAAGTGCATGCGTCACCAGACGTGCTCATAGTAAAGAGAAGTATCGACTCAACAGCCGAGATTGTCTGGATCGTCGTTGTCTGAGATTAATTGAGACAAAGTATCAGCAGTTACTGAGCATCCCACAACGACCTGTCAAACACTCGATGAATGTGCGATTCGCAAACTGACGAAGACGGTCATCGTTTTTCACACCGTTACGGAACGCTTAACAAAACACCACTGTTATCAGCTATAACAGGAACCCAAGGCAACACAGTCAAAAAGTCTATCTATAGAGACATCCAGCGCACTAGTCAAGTTCAACATTGAGGGCTTTGGCCACTTTCTGCATACTCGCTCTCCCAAGGTATGAAGATCCAGACCTGAAAAAGATCAATGGGAGCAACTACTGCGACCGCAATTGGGAAATGTCGAAAGTTTTTCAAAATCATCTTGCAAGACTACCGTCGAGTCCTTGATTAAAACACTCAATAGACGTGTCGACCACAAACAGACGAAAGGTTTTCCTGAACAAGACAGCCGTTCTACCAGAACATCACAGACAGTCAGGAAAGGTATCTATGCGGATATCCAAAGCACCATTTAAGTCCGTAAAGTCCATTGAACCCCATGATCATGCTTTCCGCACTCCTTCATTTCCAAGGCAGGAAGGTCCAGGCCTGAGAATAGCCAGCGCGGGTATAGAGGGACCCAGGAGCAGTGAAGGACATCACCTCGAGCGAGATCTACGTTTACAACGAGAGTTAATCACAAGCCCATTGGGTAAATGGGCCACTGGGAAATCCTTACCGGAGTCAAATCCGCGGCGCTGTCAAGGGACCAAACTAATCCAGAGGGAATGTCTACACCCGGCGCCGCAGGGGCCAGGAGCCTTAGAGAAAGTGGTGAAATTTCGAAAAGCATGGAGGTAGGACAAAATAAACTCACATGTATTCACCAGCAGTACATGTTCCTACGGCAGTCCATGTAAGCGGTGTGGGACTACCGTGCAGTTGAGCCCCCTTTTCCAATCGTCATTAGAGATCCCTTGGAGAAAATTGAGTGACACATACAACAGTGACCCCTGCTTGGACGCCAGCATACGCCCCGTTACAACTCGATGCTGTGTTTTGAAGCGTGAACTGGTTCCCCGTAGTGCCGACATTGGCCAACTTCCACTACAACAATAGACGAGTCGTTAGCTGATCGTTGTCAATGGGGCTACAGGGCATATACGTACCACCATGTTGTTGGAATCGGTATTGTTATGGTAGCCCCCGATGATGGCGGTTGGCTGACCCCCAAGCAAATCCGCATCCTGGCCAATGAATTGGGTGCTGAAGATCTTGTAGTTACCTGCGTTGAACAGAGCCATGGTGTTTAGAGCACAAGACTTCAATGGGGCTATCGTTTCGAGTTTGCTACAAGAGCCAATTTTATACCCTGCAGGGGGGGGTATTCCCACGGATTAACGGCATGGAAGCCCGTTTGTTTGGCTCAAGGTTAGCGCTCTCGAGCAGGCAATATCTGAGAAGCGTGAGAAGCGACGAGAAGAACATGTGCAGGACATGTGGAATGAAATACACCGCCCTTCAGAACATTGCGTCGCCTGAATCTATCAGGAGCGCTCATAATATATGTCTCGGATCAGAAAAGGCTATAGATGTAGCACAGATGGAGCTCCAAAGCGCGGTGGGTGTACCTATATTTGAAGTCCGAATCCTGTAGACGTTCTGCTTACGTTCTGAGGGCAGTCGGGAGAAGAGTCCAGGCTTTGGCCTCTGATTGGCCGACTGGACCTGAGTCCGGTCAGCCCCCGCAAGGAGTAGAGTGCTATGCATAGCGACAGGAGTAATGGAAGTCAATCGTCCATTTCTTGGGTGCTCATGAGATAGGTCAGTGAGTGAGTGCAAAAGGGAAGATTAAGCAGAGGAAAATCCAGACTCCAGTGATCCTACTCGGGTCACTTACATAAATGAAATGCAATGGTTGACATTTCCTGACGCCGGCTGCAAGCTCGTGTCGTATAGTCTAGGCTGCCGTGTCAGCCGCCAGGGGTGGGTCCGGGGTTAGCCTGCAGAAAGACATGCGTGATCGCGTCTTCGTTCGGCGAAGCGGAGGCTGAGAACTGCCAGGGGAACGACCCTGTGACCTGCCGAGCAGAAACGTGTTTTCCAACGTGAAGTTTGAGGTGTCATGATAGAAATACCGTCTTCCTGCAGAATATTATAATACAAATTGATGGCGGTTTCCGGGTTTTGTCAAATGCCCGGAGAGTGGGCAGAGAACTTCAAAATCAAACACTTAAACTAGAGACTCGGAGCTCACTTGCACAGGTGGTCTCTTTTCTTTTCCAAGCAATAAGAAGCCCTCTTCTCGTCATCCTTGGATATCACACTGGCAGGAGCATGTGGTGCGGAGCAACCACGGCTGTGAATGTACACCGAGAAGTGCGCCCTTTGCGATTCGCGTACACTGACATAAGGCGGGAACTTAAAGTGCGGAAAGAAAGGGGTGTCAAGCACACTGAATGACGAAACAACTTGAACTGTCATGGGGGGTGTGAGATACAAACAGCGTCAGTTTCCCCTGAACACCTGGTATGGTTAGAGGATCAGCTATTCCCCCAGATTTGTCGAGCGGCTAATCAATATAGGAGCTCACACTTCGTTCCATATATTACGCGGCCAACCGTTTTCCCTCCGCATAATTGTATGGCCAAGTATCTTCCTGGAGTGTGGACAACGCCCATCGCACGTGCGTATAAGCGACAGTGAATCCATCGATCAGAACATACTAGGGGTAGCTAGGACAAATGACGCTGTGATTGTCAGCCACATAATGAGCAATGACTCAAGGTGAGCACGAAGTAGATCCGAACGAATAGCAGATTTTGGTGTCCTGAACAGTTTAGTTCCGCCCAAGTAGCGCCGACAAAAATTGATTGTCATTCGGACTTTGAATCGTGCCAAGCCAAACGAGATCCGCCGGCATCGGCAAGCCGCGTTGGCTCCACCTCCGCTGTCTTCAAGTTGTCCGAACCGGGACCTGCCGCCAGCGCGACCTACTAGCCTGTATAGCAGTCACCTCTTCATATCATCTGAACGACAAAAAAAATTTGCAGTGGACTGCTGTAACATTCTGAAATGCGCTTACAGTACAGCGCAAAGTATGAAGTAGCCGACCAAGGAGAGCTCATCAATCATGCCAAAAAAACTCGTTAAAAACGTTACGTGACGATACTGCATTGAACTCGGGAATACATCGCGCCGAATAATGGAAGAGTACGTTTGCTTATCATATCAGCATCTTCTAAGCACTTTTTTTAGGACTGATTCAACCAGCCAGTGCTCGTATAGCGCTCATAGATCGTGCAAGAAGTGGTGCCAGAAAACATCATGTGTATCATGGGACTGTTCGACGGATTAGTACTAATGCATGGGGACTATCAGAGAAGAGGAGACTGCATCTCATATGTGACGCCGTCAATACCCGTCAAGCCGCTCGCCTCTTCGTGCATCGACGACGGTGTAACAATATTCGGGGTTCGCCAAGTTGGGAGAAACCCAAATCTCCAGAATTGATGCCCTCGACCGAGCCCAAGGACCGTTCACTTGGACCATACGTCTAGGCTGGTGGAACAACTATCCATGTTGCGGTGAGTGTGGACACGTCTTCACTGCCAAGTACTTGCGTTCGCAGAATGTCCCACTTCCCTCACGCACCGAAAACATTGATGTTGTTAGTTTTTGAAGATGCTCCCTTGCATATTCGTCGTATGTTTTCAAATCCACTCTCGACAGGCTCAGTCGATCTGATCGAATGCGATTGCGATAGAGGACCCTTCTGCACGAAATGCTGATAGGAAGACAGGAGAACACGTAGTCTATATGTATTTTTGCATCTTCTAGCAGTTTCCGTTCCAAATTGCAGCTTATCCAGCTCGCCGGAATAAGTCTAGACCTAACTTGAATATTATTGGAAGTATGAGACATGAGACCTAGAACTTGTTGTGCCCGCGCTATCACAAACTCGTTCAAGTCGCTGTTGAGCGATTTCAGGAAATGTCCGCTGAGGTTGTATGGCGACCCAACACAGATCCGACCAAGCCACCGCTATCACCGGGTGACGTATACAGACCAGACATCCTTGCGGTGATCGAGGAAACAATCGATTCGCTCCGCCCTCAGCTGAGAGAGCTGAGCGACAAAATACACGGTGAGCGCCTCCCGACGCGACTGTCTTGCAACTGATCAACCACCGATCACCCGCTGCGCACCATGATTAGCTCACCCCGAGCTGATGTACCAAGAACGGTGCGACATCCTCTCCCTGACACGCAGACGCGATGCTGAATCGATTCTCCTACTAGCTATGCCCATGACGTATACACAGAGTTCTTGGAGGCACAGGGATGGGTCGTGCAAAAACACTACCTGCTCGAAACCGCCTGGGTAGCCACCTACACACACGGCCAAGGGGGCTGCGTCCTCGGCGTCAACTCCGAGATGGACGCGCTTCCCGGGATCGGCCACGCATGCGGCCACAATCTGATCGGTATTGCAGGCGTGGCTGTCGCGTGTGCTGCTAAAGCCGCTATGCAGCAGTTGAACATTGACGGCAAAGTGATCTTGCTTGGCACACCCGGTGAGCTCTCTATCCAGTTCCATGCACTAGTACCGCTCACAGCGATGTAGCGGAGGAGGGTGGGTCTGGCAAGGTTGCATTGTGGGATAACGGCGCCTATGAGGAAATGGACGTCTGTCTCATGTGAGGCGTCGGCGTAGTGAAAACTGAAGTTTGCCTTCTTCTGATCTTTTGGTAACATAGGTGTCATCCGGCGCCAGGACCACCTTATTCTATCAGTCTTAGTGGTTCTCTGGCTCTGGTACGGCTTCAAGTAGACTATACAGGGAAAACGTAAGAAAATGTCGCTGCATCCTTGGCTCCGTCGATGACGCACCTGATATTTAGCGCACATGCCGGCTTGAGCCCTTGGGAAGGCAAAAACGCACTAGATGCCGCCGTTCTTGCGTACACGAACATCGGGCTTTTACGACAGCAACTTAAACCGACCCATCGCGTACATGGAGTCTTTGGGGGAAAGGATTGGGCCCCAAACGGTCCGTACCATCTCTTCCTTGCTTACCATCACCTCAACTAGCATGTGCAGTGATCCCCGATAATTGTACCGTACAGTAAGCTCATTCCGCCAACAGCATTCTCACAGTAATCACTGATGGGCACCGTCTGACTTGAAGCTGGTTCGTACGTGCCCCCCTAACAAAGGAGGTGTACGACACCACAGCCCGAGTGAAAGCGTGCTTCCAGTACGTGATACCGTCCATGTCTCTTGCCGTACTAGATCTTGGTCAAGAGCTGCTGCTGCTGCCACGGGCACTTCGGTCGCTTTCACCAGCGAAGATATTGTAAATGAACTCGTCCAGAACAAGGCACTCGGTAAGCTGATCATCCATATCGCCTCTACATCTTACATACGTGATCGTGTCAGGCGGAGAGCTTGCCGACGTCGTCCAGAAGCGGTACGGGGCTATCGACTACGAGTGGGGTATTTCAAGTGCATCTACTGATTTTGTAAGTCCCGCCAGCATGACACTAGGTAATGAACCTGTCTCATCGGCTTCCACAGGGAAACATCACTTACTGTATGCCCGTTTTCCATCTTCCGTGCTCTGCAGGTTACTAATGGATGTCAGTGATGCCTGCGCTCCACCCTGGATTTTGTACGTATCTAGTCTTTTGCTGTCGACGGGATCTCTCTGAAGAGCGTTATGTAACGCTCAACTTGTAGCCATCCCCACTGTATTCGCAGGGGGAAACCATACGAGAGAGTTTACAGCTGCTGCCGCAACCGACACCGCCCACGAAGCATGTTATACCGTGTCCAAGGCGCTCGCACATGTGGGTATGAGGGTGCTTACGGACGAGCGGTTCTTGGCGCAGGTCAGGAACAGTTTCGTGTGTACGATCAAGCCGAATGATCGATTGCTCACTGCTCGCCTGTCGCTAGGTCAAGCTCGCATTCGAAGAAGACAAGAAGTCGAGGGGTTTCTGAATAAGCGCGAGAAGTCTGAATGATGCGGCGGCATATGTGCGGTGACTACTGACGCAGCATTGCTTTTGTACAAGGATAACCATAACGGCGATGAGTCAAAGCTTGATTGCGTATCCGACGAGATGCTATGTCGCCGGCTCCGAAGCACTCAAACGCAAACAAGCGGGTCCGACAAGCTGTCAGTGACGGCCCAGCGTGAGCGCTCACCATCCGAATGCTCTGGCGCGATCGGAATTGTCGGAAGCAAGCTGTCATACAGGCTAGCGAACAAGCAGGTTATGTAGTAGCTCTGACGGCATCTTGGCACTGCAGAAGCCTCTTGCTCGACTGCTTGCCGTACTTGCGATAGTCGGAACGAATTTACGAAACGTTACCCCTAATTGTCTTGGGTGTGTGGCCCGCGGGCAAGTGGACGGATTGATGATGGCCCTAGTCGGAGTCGACACCGGGCCGATCAGGCGAGGAAATAGATATATTTTACACAGAAGCGTATACAGTTTAGCCCGGCTAATGCAGTTCCGACGTCTCGGCGTTCATAGAGCTACGGACTGACACGAGGAGAGGGTGTGCGTGATGATCCTCGGCGCTGATGTCGTGAGTGTAGGCTGGAAAGAGACATGACATGAGCAGGTTGACGATGATTGCTCTCCCCCCCCTCCCCTCTGCTCCGACGGGGGCCATGGTCGCGGGACTAGTCTGTAAAGGAACGCCACTGTTAGGAGAATCCGAACTCATGAGGAAAGCGGCAAAACGAGGACAGTGCCATGTTTACGCATCCTCAAATGACCATGGGGTCGCCGCATGATGAATACTTACTATTGCACCATGGCGCGCTCCAAAGGGGGGCCGGCTAGTGCAGCGATGAACAGGGAGATGTAAGTGAGGGAAAGAATCAACATGCCAGCCTTTGCGTTCGGTTTTCCTCTTGTCGTTGCGAGCGCGGGGAGAACAATCTCAAGGGGGAAGTCTATGGTCTGAAAGAGTAAAAGAATTCATTGCACCGACATGAATATTCAGATGCTCAGTAGGGACAATACAAAATACAATTTCTTGCCACGAACACCGGGCGAATTCCAAATATTCGCTCACCACTTCTCGTGAGCAGGTCGTACTGCACGTATTCTGAGATGAGTACAAATGATAGCAACACAAGGCGAGTGAGCTTACAGTCAACTTCCCAAGCCCAAGCTGAGCTGTCTTGTTCGACGAGACCGAGGTAGGCCTGTTTTGGGCGCAGGATGAGATGACGCTCTAGTGGGAGCAACGCCATAAACCAACCTTTGCAATGGAATCTGGATCAAGACGGATGTCTGCGTTGGATTCCCAGGCTGTGTCGTTGCGTCGCCCTCTCGTTTTGTCAGTTAAGATAGTTCCGTCGATGATGCTCTGTAAATTCGGCAGAAAGGGTGAGGAGTCAATACAAACTCCGTTCTTGGCAACGTACATGTGCAACCTACAAATCGACCCGATTGTCAGCAAGACACCAAGACATTAGGAAGCTACAGACATGAATGTTTTGTTTTCCAAATTCTTTGGCCAAGCTCTGGGAGAGGGCCCTGATACCGAATTTGCTGGCCGCAAACAAGCTGGTGGTGGTGTTGCCTCTAATGGAGGCCGTAGCACCCGTGAAGACCAAAGTACCCTTCTTCCTTGAACCGCCTTTTCCGCCTTCACTTGGTTGTTCGAGGTCGTTCTTGGTGAATTCGAGTAAAATTCTCTGGAGAATGCAAAGGCCGCGACAACATTGACATCCAACGCGTCGCGTACTTCCTCTTCGGTGATGTCCAGGAACGGCTTCCATACGCCATACCCGGCATTGAACACTGCAACACGAAGGGGGGAAGTTGATGCTGGGAATTGGTTCCTGATGCTGGAGAACGCCGAGCGAATCGACGCTGGAGTGTAATCCGGGACCGGGAAAGGCGCCGCCTTATGACAGTTAGAGTGCCTGTCAGGATCGAGGTGACAGTGCGTGAGCTATGTCGCACCTCTCCACTACTCTGATTGATCTCGCTGGCCAGCTTGTTGAGATGCTCGGAGCCACGGGATATCAACGCAACACTGTAGCCCAACTTTCCGAACAGACGACTGGATGATTAGTGGTTAGATCGCCATGCACTGGCTGAAAAAGTCCTTACGCCGATGAAGCCCCTGTTCCTGTACGGAAAGTCAGTATTGTCCGGAACGGTGGGAACATAACGAGAAATATACCAGAGCCGTTCCCGATGCCAGCAACGACGAACAAAGGACGAAGAGTAGACATGTTCTGTGGTGACTGTAGCTAGATCGGTGGAATGTCCAGGGTAATCGCGCCGTGGACAGGGATGTATTTTATCACACCCATCAGCCCGCTGAGTAAGCCCAGGGCCAACGGGAAATAACCTTAGTCAACGGGCCAAGCGACATCATTAACAATATCATCGACTCTCCTATTGTCTGGAGAATAGTGCGAGATGGTGCACTGGTGACGATGTTTGCATCTTATATGGCGTGCTCAACTTGGGTGTCTATGTTATTGCTCCAAACCGTGTAGAGTAACAGTAGCGAATCAATGAGTACCATGCAGAGCGATATGTCCGGCCTTGCTGTTCTGCCAAGCATCGTAACGCTTCGCCCAACTATATGTGCCGTAGGCTGGTAATGATCAGGCACAGGTCGTGTAGAGGCGCACAAGAACGCACCGATTGCGAACGGAACAATCCAGTATGGTACTTGAGACGCAAGACGTCTGTAGCCATTGAACATCCAACCCTGGAAGATCTGTTTCGTTGGCCGTTGACGGAACGGCGAGATAGCTAAACGAAAAGAGCAACACACGAGACGCAATGAGTACGGTGAAGCGTGAAAAGGCACGGTCAAAGACATACAGTAGGTGATGATGCCCCTTTGCTTCAAGTTGCAGGTATCACCCCACCAAGGGTTCTGATGAGACGTTACTCGGCGCTCTCGTCGCCATTATAGCAAAAACTCACGTAGGCCTTGGCTGACGAGGAGGAGACGTGTCAGCTTGTTTCGCTTTTTCACGGACAGGAAAACTCACATTCTGGCATACCGCTGGAACGAGCTGCAGTCGGGCGCATGACGAGCAATGAATGAAAACTGACGAGGCGGTTCCAGGTCGTCCGAGGTTTTCCGTGTTGACCAAACAAGACACAAACAACAACGCAGTCTCTTCACCCCCCTTGCAAGGTGCTCGCTCGCTCGCAGCCCTCATCGACACGCCAGCTCACCGTCGCACTAGGCAATGATCACCCACCAGACTCTTTACAACCTCGCAAATTACCTTGGCGCCCTCGCCATGATCACCATCGTCGCATACCACTTCGTCGCAGTAAACGCGCGTCACATCGCAGCGAGCCCGAAATCACAATAGTGTGGTGAGTCCTACGAGCCGTGTATCGAGACCCATTCATAACTCATAGCCTAGTTACTACCTCTCAACCAAAATAAAACCGCTTTGCCGCCCCTTCTTTGCAGTGACAACCCATACGCGCATCGAGCCCTTACCAAAGTTTTGAATCTGGGCTGTGTTTTGTCCACTGACAAGGGAATAAACCAGTCCAAAGGGAATAGATACGCGTTCGCCGCCGATAGGGCCTAAAAAAAACTGGTGTAATTCCTTAACCTGTCGATAGGACATAATGCTCACCAGACTGTTCTGTTGGTACGAGGGTCCAAACAGCTGCATTGTGCTACTTTGTACGCACTCTTCCGATCATTATGTCTCTGAGGGAATCTGGGCATCTGCAGCAGCGGTATGGTCGATGGCAATAGGTGCCCCCGACGGCGATCAGCGACATCCAGTCCATCTATAACAGTCACGGTGGACTAGTGTTAAAGTGGCGTTGGGACATCAGAGCAACGGTGCACAGACATACCACCGTGTTGAACAAATCAGAGTGACTGACAGAGACCCGGACAGCGACCGTTGGCTGACCCTACAAATGGGCGTCCTGGGTGGGGAACTGAGCGTTAAAGCTAAAGATCCTGCATTCAAGTTGGACAGTTGCTTGAAGAGAACACGCTCGAACGAGGCCATGGTTTCGGGTTTGGGACAGAGCATTTACACCTTGCGGCTACGTTGTTACGGAGAATATGGCGTGGACGGCCGAGTCGACCGTGCATATGTAGAGCGTTGGCTTGAAGTTGGGAGTTAGTGAAAGACGCGACCAAGCCTCAGCCTGGCGTACTGATAATCACCGACTACACTTCGTTTCTGACTCGGGCGACAGCGTTGCCAATCAACTTGTTCCTCAAACGAGCTGGAGGACGTTCAGCACGACAACCGATGGCATCGCCAAGTTCAGAGTCGACCCTGCAGGCCTTCATTTCCAGGCAGCGTACCCTCCTCGCGCAGGAACGTGACTCAGAGATCGAGCGCACCTCTTTGATCCTGAGCAACGCTTCACCCAAGCTTCTCGAACAGCGTGGACTGGCACTAGGTGGGTTGGGTGTCGTGTCGGCCGGTGTAGGACTCGGAGGAAAGACGTACGTGATCGAGCCAGTCTTACCGAGGTGGTGACTTGCAACATCTCATTCGACGAAGCGCAGGCTGGTAGAGCTGGAAAGACCTTCGGCTTACCATTCCTCACCGTCATTCCCCCCGCATACTTTCAGGGACGTATCTGCTGCGCCCATCATATCATTCATCGAACCTGAATGATTAAACAGGCCCGGGGATCTCGCCCGAATTGAAGAAATTGTTTCAACTGCGCCGAAAAAAGCCAGCAGCAGAGGGAAGAAAGTACAGCTCATCGATTCTGATACAAAAAGCTCAACTCCTCCGGAGGGTGTAGTGTACAAAGTATGCATTATAACTTCTTCTGTCTCCAACTGCGTCCCATTCTTTGACAGGTTACTGACACACGTATTGTTATCGCTGTGGACGCTCCCGAATCTGGTGATGGTGAACTTGATTTACCAGAGAGATGTCGCGTCGTCAAGCTAGCGAACAGCGTCACCTATGACCGGTAGAGGGAACTACACTGAAAGTGATCTTAAGTCCTGAAGTACCGTTTCTAGGATGGATAAAGCCATCGATCACTTGGAGAAGCTCGCGATACCCTCCACGCGAAAGGTACGTATTTTGCCTCAGATTGTATCTTGTATCCACATCAGATTCACTGCTCGTACTTCATCAGCCAGATGACAAGACAAACTATGAACTCACCCCCCTCATTCGCGTGTTGCTCGGAATGTCGCCACCCTCCAAGCCATCCAAGCTTGGAGACATTACTTTCTTTGACGAGTCACTCAACCAAAGTCAGAAAAAAGCAGTCCGGTTCGCTCTCGAGGCCCCAGAAGTCGCATGTATCCACGGTCCTCCAGGTCTGTTCCATTTCTATTCTTTCTCTGACCCCTTTATCGACGTACAGTCAGGCACAGGCAAAACCCACACGCTGATCGAGATCATCCGTCAGCTCACATCCAATCTACCAGACCAGAAACCGACGCGTGTCCTCGTGTGCGGTGCCTCCAATCTTTCTGTAGACAACATCCTCGAACGACTTCTTGCTCTTCCTTCCCCGGAGAAAGGAAAGGGGAGCCTACTGAAAGTGACGCGAATCGGTCACCCAGCGAGAGTTATGGCTCGTGAGGAAGTCCTTGATGCAACGTTGGAAGTCAAGGCCGGCAGGAGTGATCAGGTGCGTGGACATCTATTATTTTGAAGTTGTTCTAACCAGCCTTCTGTGAGGCTGCACTCGCCAAGGACGTAAAGGCGGAACTCGATGCTGCTCTTGATATTCTTGCCGGTAAAGGCAAAGGCAAGGCGGCAAAGAAACCGCGTGGCCTCGAACGCAAGAAAATGTGGGAGGATGTGCGCGCTCTTAGAAAAGAGTGGGTGTCTTTGGCTCTCTACGATACTCGCCAATCTGATTGGTGCGTACCTCAGGTATCGACAGAGAGAGGGTGGGGTTGTGAAAGCGGTGCTCTCAGACTCCCAGGTGCTTATCATCCTTGTTCTAGACGAGGATGATCGTGACTAAACATGTACACAGATCGTCCTGGCCACCTGCCATTCTGCAGGTGGAAGACAGCTACGGGATCATACCTTTGATGTGGTCATAATCGATGAAGCAACTCAAGCTGTTGAAGCAGTATGTCCAAGCATAGATTCTTCTTGACCCTACACTCTTGATGTTTTAGGTGTGCTGGGTCCCTATATTCAAGGGAAAGAAGTTGATCCTGGCAGGTGACCCCATGCAATTGCCCCCTACCATCCTATCTTTAGATAAACACGACAAAAAGAGCAAGCAGGCGAAATCTTCAGAGAAACAACGCAAGGATGGCTCAGAGAGCATGGGAGCGAAGCTCTCAGAACCGGACAAAAGCAAAGCCCCTTTGACCACCTCGACGGCTGATGGGCAAGAAGACGAGACTCACTCGAGTTCAGAAATCGGTTCTGCTTCTGACTCAGAATCAGTGCGCGGAGACATAGTCATTGCAGAAGAGACCTCAGAGAATGCAAGCAAACAATCAAAGAAAAAATCTTCCAAGCGTTCCGGTTTGCGTCCCCCGCGGACCCTGGAGACAACCTTGTTCGACCGCCTAGAGCGAATGTATGGCCCTGGTATCAAGCGCCTGCTCAACGTCCAATACCGGTACGCACCATCACTATCACGTTCGTTCATACCCTGCTCACTACCCTCCAGGATGCACGCCCTAATTTGCCGGTTTCCGTCTGAGACGCTCTACGCGTCCAAGTTAACGTCGCACGACTCGGTATCCTCACATTTGCTCTCCGATTTGCCGAACACTCGAACATCATTTACCGAAATAATGGACGAAGAGACCATCAAAGAGACTCTTGGCAGCCCCGTCGTCTTCTTCGACACCGCCGGGTGTGAGTACTATGAACGCCTCGAAGGCGACGGGGATGAAGGTAGCAGGTGCAACGAGAATGAAGCTTCAGTGGTCAAAAGGTGGACGGAGAAGCTCGTGCGTTTGTGGACTAGCTCGAATCTCTTTTTTTTCCGTGTCGTCATTGCTAATCTCCGAGCGACACAGGTCGAGGCGGGATTGTACGCTTCCCAGATAGCGATAATCACGCCGTGCGTAATGATGACCGTGGTATCTTATCCGTCCTTCAACGCCGACTTGTCTCCTTGATAGATATCAAGCCCAAGTCACGCTCCTCGGCTCGTTGCTGCGTCCCGAATATGGCCCAGACCTCGAGATCGGCACCGTGGACGGTATGCAAGGACGCGAAAAGGACGCTGTCATCATCAGTCTCGTAAGAAGCAACGACAAGGTCAGTGCGAAGCGTAAGGGCCGTACTGAAACTGATCGGAACCCAAAAATAAAATACGGGCTCTTAGCGTGAAGTGGGCTTCTTGAAGGAGAAACGCCGAATGAACGGTAAGTTTCGCTCTTCATACATCTCCCCTGCGCAGCGCACGTGTGATCGTTGGTTCTAGTGGCGATGACGCGAGCCAAGAGACATCTCGTACGTCCTCGTTGCATTTCCATTGCCATGCGCCCGCTCACATTACCTTTCACGTTTCATTAATCATCGATAGTGCATCGTTGGGGATTCGTCCACGGTACGACACGGCGGCGCGTATCTAAAGAAGTGGCTTGCTTGGCTCGAAACAAATGCGGATGTCAGATTCCCTGAGGCGTGAGGGCGAAGAGGACGAGCTTGGAAGAATCTCTGGGAACAGAAGCTCTACAGCGATGTACGTGCAACGTAGTGTACAAATGATATATGTAAGCGGACATGATATAGCGACACAGATATCGTAGCGAAAAACAATAATAAATAGTAAACCAGTGCCATCCTCGACCAAAGAAAGGTGAAATGACGAAGACCAGCTCCCCACTCTAGTATTCGTCAGGGTCGTTGAGCGAGGCATACTCCGAGACTGTACGAACGTCTTCGTACTCTTGGACGACTTCTCGCATCGCGAAGCGCATGATAGGAGTGAGAGGCACCAGCTTCGGTCCAATGACTGCGTGTTCGTCGCCTTCGTTGATCTGGCCCAGATCCCTCGTCGACAGGTTGACCGGATTCACCACCACCATGTCCCCATCTTCCGAGGACTCGACGCCGATGGTCCCGCTCGCTCCGCCGACGTACGAGTTGTTGCTCAGCACGCGATGCGTCATCGGGACAGGCGACACTGGCGCACTGATGACAGGTATCTCCGGCTCTTTTCCGACCGGCTCGGTCCAGTGCAGATTCAGCACCTTGCCTTTGATCATCCCGTCTACCGCACGTACGCCGATCTCCCGGCAGAGCAAGAAGTACGGAAGGTGCTGCGTCCCGAGCTGGCTGAGTTTGCTCATGACTTTGAGGAGCTGCATCGCACTGAAATCCGCAGAGTAGTCGTCAATTGAAGACGCATCGCGAGGTGAGTGTCCTTTGAACCCAGCAGGACCAAGGCCGGCATGAAGAGCATCTGGACCACTGGACCGTGGCCGAGGACCTGGGGTAGATGGGGTTGTGGGGTCACGTGCAGAAGCCAGCTGAGAAGAGTGGACGATGTGGAGGTTAAGGGTAGCATGTGCTTGAAGGAATGGTGAACTCTGTTTGACTAATCCAGAAAAAGTCAGCAATACAAAGAACTTATTGTAGCAGGAATACGCACTATCGAAGTTTCCGCTAGCGTTGACTGGGAATGATGAGATGAGGAAGTGGACCGACGCGGGCAAAGAAGAAGCTCACTATAGTCGTTAATATAGTCTTCCCAGTGCGCTAGTTTGCCACCGAACGCCTCATACAAGACGTCGAAAGATAATTGAGGCCGCAATGCTTCTGGAACACGGGGTAATATACGTTCCAGGAAATACGTTCGTGTCTCGCTTCTCAAGCAGTCGTCGATCGTGATGAGCTTGCAATGTTGTACAACACTGAGCTGGCGCAGCCAGTTTTGGTAGAATGGATCGCTCGTAGCATGAACGACATGGCATAGTCGATCTTGTTTTGTCAGAACAAGCATCGAGTCTAGTAGACACTTGATGGTCTCTGTCGATTGGACCAAGGCCGGTCTGTCCACCAAAGATCAGAATAGCAGAAGATTTCTTTTGCAAGCGAAACGTACAGCCTATGCGCTTCATCAAAGAACAATACAGGTATCTTCTTGGAAGGCTTTTCAGATTCTCTGATCACAGAAGACGACATCCCACGAGCGCTGTCGCTTGCTCTCTTGGCACGCTTGAAGAGCCATCTGCTTCTGTGGAAATGAGGCGAATTGTTCACATGAGTTCGCTCAGATGATATGTCTGACTCCTTCCGCCCTTGGTGGCCGAGTTCGTTGACATCTTCTGGGGGCTCAAATTCAGCGTATCTCACGAGAGAACACTGCAGTGTTTGAAACCGTTGGTACTGCGACAGGCAACGTAGTGACGGTCTTACCTGGAACAGTTCCATGAGCCTAGAGACATCACTTGTCCGGACTTGTGATCCGACGCTTCCGACGGGTGCTTCAGATAGCCGTCGTTCCACATCAAGGCGGTCGTGCTACGAAGAAGCAATCCAATCAGCATCTTTGCGCCATCGAGTTCCATTTGCGAGACCAGAACGCGCACCTTGAAGGCGCAGGCTGCTTTTCGGAATTCCTCGAACCCAGGCATGTTCGTCGAAACGTCTTCGAAGTACCGTTCCATCTGTTGGCTGAGGCTCATGTAGAGACTGCTAACGTCCGCGAAACCCGGAATGCGGAGATCGAAGTGGAGAACATGAAACCTGTCGCGCGAAAGGACTTCACGAAGAAGAGCAGTCTTACACGGGTAGCAACGAAACAGTATGAGGTTCTGCGAATGAACACGAAGAGATCGGAAAAGAGAAACATACCTTGCCCACGGCAGTGGCGCCGAAGAGCACCGTGAACGACGGCTCGCCTTCCAGCGCACGCTCGATGACCCGCAATTCGACCTCCCGGGGCAAAAAGCCGGGCAGGCGTGTGATCGCGTGCTTGATGCGCAGTCGCGGAACTTCACGCTCTTCGGTGATCTCCCTGCGTGCTTCCTCGAGCAGACGCTTGGATTCGGTCAGCGAGCGCGCGGTCTGGGAGGGCTGGAAGGGTCATGTGCGGACGGACCAATCAGGGCTCCATGCAAAGCAGACGACGCGGCACGAAGCATACGTTCAAGAGCACACCAAGCACCTCGCTCATGCCGAAAAAATTTCGTCGGTTGAGATCTACGCTGAGTGCTGCTGAGCTCCTGCGGTGAGGTAGATTTGATGAAAAGATCCACTGAACCGCGTCAGCGCGTGGTGCTCTTGGGCTTGTTCCAGCCGGGGGATTGCGTTGGACTCTGCCGTTGGACTTTGCGCGCATGGGTGACAGGTTAGCGCAGAGGCTACGAAATCGTGTGTCTGTGGTTGGGATTGAAAAGCGGGGAATGGGTTAGATGGTGCGAAGGAGCTGAAGAGGACGGCACGCGCACCCTTAAGCACATTGCACAGCACGGACACGAGTGTGCAGCGTGAAGACGCGGAGGAGAGTGATACACGTTGTCGATGTGAGGCTTGAAGCAGTGGGCCAACACCGCCATCGCCAACGCGCCATCCAGCCCCCATTGCGAGAATCGGCCGGAACCCCCTGTGTTGGGGAGCCAGTCCATGGCGTCAGAGGACCTGGTGGAGCTGTTATCAGTAGCAGGTCGTATTTTCCAAGGGAGACGTCACCCTGTGCTCGGCCAAATGCAAATGTGGTCAAGGATGTCATCGATCGATTAGTATACAGTAATACGTTATACTTCACATAGAAAACGAGTCGGCGGCGCAAAGACATTCTATAATGTACTACGGGTCCGAGCCATCAGACCCGACGAACCGAGGACCCCGTCGTCGGTGTCTTGAGACAATGTCATCTTCGGCAGCTTCCTCGTCCGATGAGACAACAGCCATATGTGTACTCCCAGCCCGTCTGCGCTCAGGGACGTCTGAAAGCCATTCCTGTTCGTCTCCTCCGTCGGGGTCCAGGTCGACGATACGGGAACGCTGATCGCTGTGGTAATCCTCTTCTTCTTCATCGTCGCCAATTTCATAGATGCGAGGACCGTCCTGAAGGTCAGCGGTTCCACCTCCCTCGTCGTTGTCGTCGATGAAGCTGCTCTCATAGCCCTCGTCCTCGCTGCCTTCGTCTTCTTCCTCGTCGACGTTGATGGTGCCGAGCTGGACCAAAGGCCCTCTGTAAAAGTGGAATTGACGCCGCCAAGGTGCAAAGGGACGCCAGTCGTCAATGTCGCCGTCGTCGTCTGCCTCCCCGTCCTCCAAACCCATCCAACCAGGATCATCCGCCATGTCAACTTCCTCAGCGCCCATTTGGCCTTCAAGCCATCCCACCGGGTCTCTCTCGTCTTCGTCTCCTTCAGGTCTGTGCCCCGGGTAAACGCGTCCACAGCTGCTGCACACACCATCCCATATCTCATGCATGCAGTCAAGACAGCGATAGATCCCCCCGTCTTCAATATCGAGCATCCCAACGTCCTCGCCACGTGGGGTGATATCAGTAATCTGAACGTCGTCGTCATCGATGTCGGCATCTGGAAAAAACCATGGGAATCCACGGTGACCAGCTGCACTTGACTTCGGAAAGATATCCTTCCAAGGGTCGGTGTTCGCGTCTAGACTATCAGGGGTCTCGACAGGAACGGGTAACTGGTTCGGTAAGAGTCCGCTCTTGCCCACCGCTTGCGCAATACCCTTTACACCCCATACCTCGACGGGGCGCACGCGCACGACGGCACGACAGTGCGGACACGTTTTTCTGCGCCTGATGGCTGGAGGTGCCGGGCGGTTATCAGGCGGGGGTGCTGTGAACCAATTGACGAGGCAGCTGTGACAGGCGAGGTGGCCACAGGGAGCAAGCGCGTAGGGTTTATACATCAGATCCAAACAGACTTGGCAAGTAACAGCCTGCTGAACTTGGTTCAAGAGTGATTGATGGGATGCCATCAACTAAAAAGGTTGAGATTAACGATGGAATAAAACAAGGGACGGTCACTGACATCGTTCTTAGATTTGAGCTCTTCCTCGAGTTGAGCTATCTTTCCCTCTAAGGATTGTTCGGGCGGATGTCTAGCGGCAGGAACAGTCCGCTCCTTGTCATTCTGTTTGGAGGATAGGCATTATTGCAAATCAATGGCTTGGCGGTGCGTACCAGGGTAGACGGCATGCCTTGGCTTCGATGTTCGGTAGGACCATCCAGAGTATGCGAAGAACCTCGCCGGCTTTGGTCGGGCGTTTTCGATGATGGCGCTTGTGAGTATCTCGCAGCGGGGACTACACCGCTTGGCGGATCGGCTTCGGCCGAACTGAATCTGATGATTTCGTTCCGGACAGACAACGGAGCGCGGGAGGGTTCATCCAGTCGCCTCTGTGTAGCCTCGTTCTTGGTGGCTGGGCTCACGACGGGTGCCTTCTTTCTCTTCCTCCTCCGGCGCTTCGCATCGCGATGGGAATCGCGTCTGGTGCTGGGCTCCGCGGAAGAATTTGTGCGCGCTTTCTTTGAGTCTTGAGGAGCAGGTTCCGCGTCAGACATGGTACGTTTTGAGCTTTGGGACAGGCTGCTGGGCCCTGGTGTTGCTGGACGCGTCGAGGGGGGCATTGAGTCACCCCCACTGCGGTCGGTAGGGGACAAGGAGACGCGCCACCTGGACCCATACTGGATGTGACATGTGACATCGTGAGCCTCAAACTTCCCACGCCACCTGCAAAGAGCCAATAACATCTAGACCACAAGAATCTCAGGCTATCGGTGGTCAACTGTCCTTGGTATAAAAACTCTCTGCGGCAGTTATGCGTCCCGTACTGACACCGCGGCTGGCATAATTCCTAGGGATACGATACGAAGAGATCTGGTTCCGTTACATCCATGAAGGGTGTACCTGAAGAACTGAGGTATCAATTCAGGTCCTGATCCGAAGGACCCACGTCATGTCTCGCAACAAGGGACCTGGTGTCGTTCTTCAGAATGACAACTTCAGATGGAGAAACGTTGTCCCGACCATTCCCACAAACATGGGTCTGTTGTATCAGTAACGCTCGCCGCTTCTTCACCTATCAGAAGGCTGCGATTCACGCTGTCAACTTGAAACCGAAGGAATCCACTTCATTTGCTCGACACGCCATACACGGGCGTTGCCAAGTACATATACCTTGGTACATACGGTTTCAGTTGTTCGTGCCTCACGTAGTGCAACGATTATTGAACGATGATTCGGCTTGTCGTCAGGGTAAATTATCGAAGGCACCAACCTGGTGATCACAACCATCCCCGGGTCGTTCCGGTCGTCCCAAAATTGAATTGCAATTTGCTGGATGAAGTTCCACAGAACAACGTGATGGTGCTACCTGACACAAAATCCGAGGTGTTCCTAGTCTGTGAACACTCCACTTCTGATCGAGAAGTACTCGAAAATCCTTGGCCGATTCTGGCGAACAGAGATGAGGAGTATGCCCTCATGATCGTGCTTCTTACCAGCAAATTGACATCTTCGCACTCGCTGATACAGAGCACTGTGGTTATCACGTCGCGCGAGCACATGCTGAGCGCAAAGATCGTATGGACTACGGGGTAGATTTGCACGAGTGCGATTTGACGTGAGGGGTCTAGCCTGCCCACCTCGGCTTCTCGGCATTTCGGGATTTACAACTGAACGCTAGGATGGGAAAAGGCACCCGAACGGTTCGTTGCCATCACATCTAGAGCACCACATCATCAAACCACAAACCCACGACGGATGGCGCCGACACTGCTTCGAGGTTACAGCGAGGATAGGTCGATGACGGGGACATATGGCCTGACCCCAGCTGCACGACATGCAGATGGGCTCCGGCGCCACGAGCCTGGGTTCATCTCCGATTCCAAATGGAGAAGGGTTTGTATCCTTTAGGATTAGCGTGTGAAAAGTCCCGTGCATGCTCCACCGACATCGTTACGGTTGCGCTACGGTCTGAATTCTGTCCTTACACTCGGCATCCTTCTCGTACTAGTGAATGCAACTTAATCATCCGCGTTTCATGCGCGTGTCCACGCTCTCTAAAACTACAAATGAGGCTTTCCTCCCCCAATCAGACTTCCTTCCGTCCCTCCAGCTCCATGTCTCCGTCACGTAGATCTGGCGAGCCTCATGCCGTTGGAACCGCTACCCACCAAGACAGTGGGCACCGACCCTCCATCGACTCGGACAGTGATTCTTCAAGCAGGGATTCACTCATCTCTCCCGTATCCGATCGTCACTCTCTCCATTCTCTCTACAGCGACAATTCTACCCTGAACGCAGACGCAGACGCAGAGGACTGCAAAAGTCCCCGTCGACAGTACTTTGACTACGGCATCACTACGTCCTCACTCTTCGACCCACCCTCGAAATACGAAGAGGATAAAGTTAAAGGGACCGTCCAGTCCTACATTACCCCGACTTCTTACTCATTCCCTTGGGAACTACCCATACCATCCATTGCCCGCTCCGCAGCACCCCACAGAGCCAGGGTCAACGATGACTCTCGCGCAGATTCACCCTCGTTCTTCCAGTCACAATCTTTCTGGCTCACCCTCTACTTCTGCTTCAATCTCGGGCTCACCCTGTATAACAAAGCAGTTCTCATACATTTCCCGTATGCCTATGCCCTTACTGCACTGCATGCCCTCTGTGGTTCTGTCGGTGGCTTCGTCCTTTTGCGTCTTGGAGTGTATGTGCCCGCCAAACTGACCAACGCGGACAACATGGCACTGCTAGCATTCAGCTTACTATACACCATTAACATCGCAGTCAGCAACTTATCCCTTGAACTCGTTACCATCCCCGTGAGTCCCGTCGACAGTTGTCGTGTCTTTTCTTCTGAAATCATGACCGCATTTTCTAGTTCCACCAGGTCGTCCGGGCAGCCACCCCAATATTCATCGTCTTCCTTTCAATCTTTCTATTCGGCACTCGCAGTAGCAGGCAAAAAATCGCTTCCCTTGTCCCTGTCGTCACTGGTGTTGGCTTCGCGTACGTCATTAAGAAATGAAAAAACCAATCCAGTAACAATAATTTCTATAACAGGACATACGGCGACTATTATGCCACTACTTCTGGGTTCTTTCTAACATTGCTAGGGACCCTGCTGGCTGCCATCAAAACAATCTACACTAGTATTATTCAGTCATCGCCATCTTCATCTTCTCAGCCTCCATCAGCATTCCGTTACCTGGTTCCGCCGCGCCTTCAGTTACACCCTCTCGATCTCTTGACACGCATGGCTCCCTTGGCATTCATTCAGTGTGTAATACTCTCACACATGACGGGGGAAATGGAACAAATTAGGCATTGGAGCACACAAGAGTTGACGCCCTGGACGGCTGTCGCATTGGGTCTCAATGGATCAATCGCGTTTGGTCTCAATATCGTTAGCTTTACGACTAACAAGAAAGCAGGTCCGTTGAGCATGACTGTCGCAGGTACGTTCTCAAGCCGCTCGAGTTCCTCTGAGATGACGACTGGGTGAAACCATGCTAATGTCACCGATAGCAAACGTAAAGCAGGTTTTGTCCATTATTCTCGCAGTGGCTATCTTCAACCTATCGATATCGGCGATGAACGCATTGGGTATCCTGCTCACGCTTGTCGGTGGCGCTTGGTATGCCAGCGTGGAATATCGGGAGAAGAGGGCACGAGCACGGTAACCGGAGTAGCCTCGATGTTCCCCTCCGATCTATCCCATTTTTCCCTATCCTCCCCATGCAATCGCCGCCGACGTCTGCGCATGCACTGTTTCCCACGACATGAATACGTCCGATCCACACGTTGCCCTCCTCCGAAGGACTCTACGGGTGTACCTTTGGATCTATATTTCTTTGCGACGATGAACATACTCACGACAGTCTACATTTCCCTCTCGGATTATTGACTCGATGTAGATTTTGGTGGTTTGCTGCGCTGCACATACGCGTACGGCAATGTAATTTTCTTTGCAGGGGATCGTAAACTCGAAATCCTCGTTGTGTATACACTGGCCGATGTTCATGGCATCAGACGTCGAACTCCGACGGCCGAACCGAATCGATTTGCTGGGAGAGAACGGCGCCGCTCAAGTTCTCAACCCGAACGGGCTTGAATGATCTGAGTCGATCGTCACACCCGAAGCATTTTTGCTGAACCAAGAGTAAGAGGACAGCTGGCGTAGGAGAGGTTCAATTTCCTTCCGATGGTACGATTATCAGCCGCACCACAATACTGTGGCATACTATATGGGCGGTCGCAGGCAGTATCTGTTCGAAGATGTGACGGATGACTGGTGGTTCTGAATCGGCTACGACCAGCTACCATCTAAACCAAGCGAACCGATGATACGGAGTGCCACAAACAACGATGGTGTGGCATTAAGGCGACCATAGTCGGTTACTAACTAGCCTGCTTGCTTGCAATCTTATGAAGTCCGACCAAAGCTGTATGCTCACTAAGCAGAGCCGATCCCCTGGCTTCGACACGTTTGGACGCGTGTGATTGGAAGCCGCTACGCTCACGTTATTACAAGGATTCTGCTCCACGACAATGAATTAATTCAAGACCACTCCGAATCACATGTCCTGTAGACTCTCAATGGCGTCCACCAGCTGATTTGAATACACCCGAATTTGTGTTGCGCATGGGCGCTGCCAAGACCCCAAGCCCGGGGAGGCTCTCAATGAATTTATATTACTTTTGCTACACGTTTCAAAGGAAAAAGGTTTTCACACTTGTCGTGGAAAATGCGTGCAGAGATCGAACCGTGGACCCCTTTTTTTTTCTTCTTGAATCGTCAACTCAAATTGCCAGCTCAGCTCTGGAAACCTGGCTGATCATGACGCGGCGGCGACTTGAGACTCGAGTGGCGTTACTACGGGAGATGGTACGCTCTCTGAAAAGGTAGGACGGAGGTTGCCTGCTGAGCGGCCAACCATTGTCAATTGGTACCGCTAAACTGACCACAGTTTTCCCTAGTTAGGCAACTGAGTAGGATCGATGGCCAGCACGGTCATCGTCCAGCACGGGGAATGCTTGGCGGGGAGTTTGTTGGGTGTCTTGGTTACTATACGGAGTAGAGGCTACTAAACTTGAATTTAAATCTTGTGTCGTACGCGATCATGCACGATGTTATCCGTTTTGTTCTAGTACTTGTTGTGTAAGCGAGATCGCGTGATCGAGCGACTTCGAGCGACTATATGTACATTACATAATCATGCTCGTTCACCTTCTCCCGGTCACATTCCTCATTCATTCCCTTTCTCCCCCCGCACGTATCCTCTGCCCTGCACCTACTCCCTTATGCTCACTTGTTCTCTACAAAGTTGTTTCTATCCGCCCTCACTAAGAGCCGCCGAGGTATTTACGTATGTTTGTATCTGAGCTGTAGCTGCAGCGTATCATAGTAAGCCAATTGTTTACTGTTTACTGTTTACTGTTTCCTGTCAATTCACATTAAGTGATGCTAACCAGCTGCGGCTGTACGACTGGTGTAATTTCCGTGAATATCGGACTTGACTTTGTGCAAGGTAACTTTCTAGAAAGTGATGGGCAGTATCTGCCATGTTTCTTCACTGTGTTGGTGCCAAGGATGCGGAGATGACCAAGGTTGCCAACTAACTTTACGGAGATTCCGCTGGTAAGCCGATAACGAAGGTCGACGACAGAGAACCACGGATGAATTCGGGCGTAGGATAACCCTGATCAACTCAGATTTCCTCACGCTTGCAGTACGAATTATCTTCAACTCGCCGCGGGATATCTCAAGCTTCGAGTCAGCAGATCTTGCGTGTCATCAGACTTAGATCCCTGGTATTGAGCTGCAAGACTATCTATCGATCGGTAAAAAGAGCGAACCTGATCTCCGCGCCCACTCTGTTTGGCCGTACACCAGATCCGATCCTCTTCTACGCTTTTCATCCGATTATCGCCCATCGAGCCCGACTTGAAGTCCCTAGGACTTACATCTGTAAGTCATCCTGTTCCATCAGGCTATGTGTGCTCATTTTGGATCGATAATCAGTATTGTAGCCATGTCCGCGCCCATAAGAGACGTCCTCTATTGGTGTCATTGACAGACTCTCTCATCCTCAAACGGAGTGGTCTCACACGTGTAACCGTCGATCGTCTGAATGGTCGGTGTTACATCGAGCAGAACATGGACATCCAAAGTAAGAAATACGGCAACGTCCCGGCATGTCGTCCAGATCGATGTACCTAGCAATCACCCCGTCCATCCATGCCGCTTCTTAGTAATCCAGCTCATCTTATCATGCACCTGTTAGTGTTCAAGTCAGTCAAAGAGGCCACGGATAGACAGTACTCTTATGTCGTGCTCACCACAAAAGCTATACCAAAAGCCGCCAAGACCCCGGCTGTGCTTTATGCGCTCTTGTCATTGCCTTACACAGATAAGCATACCCAACCGACGTACGTACTATTACAGAATGGCCTTCAAGGGCGTCGAGCGGGACTTCATAACTCTTTGTAAGCATATGAATCAGAATTCGCGTTTAACACGGACCATCTTTTGCCAGAAATCCAACGTTACAAGTTTGCCAAGACGTTCCGGAACATTGCCTTCTCGTCCTTCTTGACCCTTACAAACTCGCCTCTGACGGCAATGTTCCGGCCGCCCCCACCGCCACTAGGAAGTACAGACCTTGATGGACATGTCCACTCCTCAGGCCACTACACACCGTATGTAGTGCCGATTACGGAGCGGTTAGTGCGCGAAGAAACGTTGCCGGTATTGGATCAATCTTGGGGAGATGGTTACATTAGGTCGGTGCAGCCTGAAGGTTAATTTTCGTCCTGGTATACCATCCTAATGAGTCTTTCGTCAAGGTCGTGTGATAGGCTGGCCCGATGAGGAGGATGGTCTCCCGTTCCGCTTGGTATCGGAAACGATTTGAATATGTAGCAGCAGCTCTGCACAGCGGGCCCGAGGCAACCCAGCTGCCTAGCCTTCTTGACTATAGAAATGCGTGTCCCATCGAGGTCGAGATAATTTTCGGTGAAGTCGTAAGGATGGCTTGTGAGAGGGACGTCCCGGTTCCTTGCTTAGCGCGTCGAGACATTGTATGCGTTGTTAACTGTGATACAGAACCAAATTCTGGGGGGTTCAAGACGCCAATGGGCTCATAAACAGTGCCATGTTCATTAGACTAAGGGATAGTTGGAGTGATATCTTTTGTAACCTCCAAGTCACGTGAAAATTTTACTAGTAAGCGGGACTCGAGGTGGACATGTGGTCTTCTGAGTTCTCTCGATGAGGTAGATCCTTGAAGATGGGCCGACGATGAGTACTTCGGGATTTTCCTTTCGTCTACGTCTGAGATGCAAGTCAGTTCCTACTTCGTACTGTCTCTCCATCGTCTAAGGAACCCTGTACAGTACTGCACGCCAATTGAATCGCCCCGGTCGACGCTACGTGTCATCTGTCCCCAGCATCATATCCTCAACATAGATTAATCCCGATCCGATGGTTGCAGAGTGTAGCCCAGAAACGGAAGATAGGGCTCTAGAGGTGTTCATCGGCATCGCGTACATGTTGGGTCGTGCTTACGTTCACCAGCACTCCTGTTGGATCAATCCGCTCCCGTGAGTGCCTCTTGGTGACATCGATGGCTTTTTTCCGCCTCCAGTTGCTGACGAACCTACCATCAAGTGTAATCTTCACAAAGCATCAACGCCGGCCGTCCACGCGACGTGGGTCGTATTCACATTTCATTCCAAGTCGGTATGCGATATGGATCTCTTTCAGAGAGGTTTTCTGTGTGGATTTCACCCAAGTTTCCACGTCTCACCAGGTCAGATAAGATAAGATAACGCAGGTGTTTGTGAGTCATCCCGTGGCATTTGTGGCAATTTTTGTCCAAGTTGGGCCGCGCGGCACACAGCATCAACGTGACGGGGAAAACGTGGAAGTAGCAAGCTTGCAATCCACAACTTTACTTTCTCTACCACAACAATGAGCAACAGAGGACGTGGATATGACCGAGGAAGAGGTGGCGGGCGCGGTGCTGGCGGAGGTGGGCGAGGATCTCCCGACCCACGGGGTCGTGGAGGTCCTCCTTCACCATTTCGAGGTGGCGACCGTGGTGGCAGAGGATTTCGTGGGGGGCCTCCTAGGGGACGCGCTCGAGGAGGGTATGTATTTCCTTCGCCTGACGAGCGTACCGCTAAGCTCTCCCCTCTAGCCTCTTCATGCCTGGACAACGCGCAGAAATCGACCGACGTATCGCAGACAACTCAGACAAGGCGCTCGTCGCCACATTTGCATCACGTTCAACTGGTGATACTGACAGCATGCCCCTGCGCCCAGACTTTGGGACGGAAGGGAGAGAAATCAAGCTTCGTACCAACTTCTTTCCTGTCAGGGTGCCCAAAGGCCCCCTGTACGAATATGATGTGTCCATCACTCCTGTGGCGGGAACTGCCACCCGACGCGTGAAAAGGCGCATTTACCAGCTTGCCGAACAAACGACGACATGGGAGCAGGCTAATATGACGGGCAGGGTGGCGCACGACAGCAGCGCCAAGCTCATTGCTTCTTTTCAGTTGCCCCAGCCCCTGGCAATTAAGGTTCCGTACTACGACGAAGACGAGAGTGGCCCTCCCCAGCAGGGGGGCAAGGAATACACGCTTACGATCAAATTCATCCAAGAAATAGACACTTCGAACCTCGCGAGGTACTTGTTTTGTCTCTTACGGTATTGGATGGAACCTTGACAAGCCGTTAGCTACCTAGCAGGTCAAGCTCAGTTTCGGAATTACGACGTTTTGCCCGTCATTGCTGCCTTGAACATCATCCTTGCGTCCGCCCCAGGA
>JBBPOB010000134.1:0-21920 GCA_038091275.1 Tylopilus subfusipes
CAGCCTGGGCGATCATGCAAGTGCCCTCGAATCGTTGGAGACAACCCTCGGGTTGCTTCCTGAAGAAGTACCCGGTGATGATGCGGAGACGAAGATTCTCAGGGTGCAAGCATTATTCGGGACAGGATTGGCACAGTTCAAACTCGGAGATCTGCAATCTGCGATGTCGACCTTCCAGAGCGCGCTGAATAGTTCAGGAGAGGACAACCTCCTTCGCGCTCACGTTACTGTGTTGCTTGCCCAATGCATGTGGGCGATCGGGACGGAGGGATTCAAGGAGTCTGCAAAGGCACTGTTGTTGGACAGGTAACGAATGCAGGCCTCCATTTTACTATGGCGCAGCTCACAACATCCCAGCATCACGGCAGACCCTGAGAACCTGATGGCCATCAACACGCTAGCGGGAATGGGCATCCTTACAGAGGACCAGAGCCTTGTAGATGCCGCCTTGTCCGAGATCCTATCTCTGCCCATCGAACGTCGGCAAGAGCTGGATCCGAGAAGAGACGTTACGTACCTTTTGGTGCGACACCATCTTGGCCAGGTGAGTTCTAAATTCACAGGATTTTGCAAGGTAGCGACTCACGGGCCACAGGGCGATGTCGAACAAGCAGCCAGAGTTGCACAGAAAGCATTGCATGCCGAGCCATCAAACGTGCAACTGCGACGTGACCTCGCGTCATTGGGTTTGCAGCAAGGCGTTGTTCGAGCGGCACGAGCTGTTCTTAAAATCCATCTCTCGGAAGAGAACATAGCGGAAACGAAAGAGACACTTCCATTACTTGCCATTGCTGGCAAAGGGCGAGAAGCTTTCAGGTGTGCACAGAAAGCGATTATGTTGGATCCTGGAAAGTTGCAAAACTGGCAGACATTGGCATATGTAAGAGCTAGGGAAATGTCGTGAATATATGGGCTGTTGTTAGTATGTACTGTCGCAACCACGGTTTGCGCCCGAGCGAGTTTTGTGTTTCTCGGATCAACTGGACTCCTACATAACAGCCATTGGGGTCGGGAGCTACCAGCGTCGACATGCGATTTCACATCTGTCACCGCTTCGCTTGGTTGGCGGCCTCTGAGCGAAAGCATGAGATGCAGTCAGAAAGAGAAACGTGGCGGGCTCACCTCTTCGTGTAGCATCCTCAAGCAATTGCGTATCCACATGCTCCGCAGGCAACTGCACGTATCGCACGACAGATCCGCGGATGAAGCAGTTCTTCACCGCCATCTGAGTACGAGTGATGCAGAACGTCTCACGCCGACCCATGGACGGATGAGTTACTTACCATGTGCGGGTGCCTCGTCTCATCGAGGACCTTGATCGAATCCAGGCGGATGTTGAGGAACCTACAGGGGGCGTTTGTCAACGTGACGAAGAAGCAGGCGCAGGGCCGTGTACGCACTGATCGACAGACTTGAGCACACCGGATATCGAGAGGTCGTTTTTGAGCTCGACGGTGACGCGCTGGTCGGTGAGAGTCTTGAACACTGAGAAGATAAGCTTGAAGGGATGAGCAACATGTGCTATGTAGATGATGGACTGGATGGACTGACCATCGTGATCTTGGCCCTTTTCGTAGTCTCCTCGGCGAAGTACTTTGGATGGGCAACAAGGTTATGTAAATACTCCACATGGTCGATGTACGGACAACACCATCACAAAACTCGACGAATGGACTCTATCTGATAGTACCCCTCACTCAGTCAAACTCTGACATGTCAACGTTATATGTGAAGTGCTGGAGTGCTCATTTTTCAGTCGTATTCCGCCACCAGTCAAGCGTAATCGTACCTTGTACAGACACATGACTTTTACCACCCAAGCCTCGAGGTGATATATCTTCTTGCTACCCATTCGCATCCGTAGTTCCTGTGAGTACCGTCAGGACCATTCAAGTTCTTGCTTTGGAAAGATCGAGTGCGTACATAGAAAGCTGCCCAGTGCATCACATCAGCCTTGACGGCCTCATCCACACGCTCCACGACCCTGTCTGCCACAGTCTTGGTACCAAACGATCAGACGCGCCACCCACTCCCAACGCAGAATAGGACCTTTACCTTGAGAATGATGGTGGGTGGTATACAGTGGCTGAGAAGCTCGTAAAATTTGGCACGGACTTGCATCACACGTTCGGGTGACTGTTCTTGCACGATCAGATCACCAATCTTATGGCAATATGTCTCCCAATCTGGTTTTGCGATGTTGAGAGACCCCGAAAGATCAGGTCTGTGGGTAATTCTTCGGTCAATTGGTATGGATTCCATTAAGGATCAAGACTCGCGATTGCATCTTAAGGGCCTCGAAGACGAGCAACGCTTTTCTCATGTTGCCTGCGGCATCCTCTGCGATTTGAAAAGAGGCTTCTGGTGGAAGGTCGAACTTGAGCTTCTTGGCAACATGCTCTAGTACAGCTCGCATCTGCGCGGATGCATATTAATGGGTAAAAACAAAAGGGCTCCAAGATGATCACCTCTTCTGTGTTCGGCGCGGCCACTCTGATGAGGAGACATCGACTTTTTATGGGCGCGATGAGCCTACTTGTGCTATTGGCGCACAATATGATCCGCAGGTTGGACATGTACTTCTCCATCGTTCGACGCAAGGCGGCTTGTGCATCACGAGAGAGAGTGTCGGCTTCATTGATGACCACGACTATAGAGAATTTGTGAGCACTAGAGCACGAGCTGCTTGCATATCTCACCTTTAAAGCGCTGCTTAGCACTGATGTCGACCTGTTGCGTTTGTGCTATCTCTTTTATTAGCTCTTGTATGATGACTCGGTCGAAATTCCCTGCTTCACTTAAGTAAAACTAGTTTACCCATCCATCGAGGCAGCCTTGCACGGTTTGACGAACCTGGGAGTTATCTCAATGTGGTAATTGCTCTGAACGAGGTTGATCTCAATCTTGCGTCTCGATGGCGAGACGAATACCCTCTGGTCGATTTTCAGCTGTTTTGGGTGCTTAGTATGGTATTGCTCCGAGCCGAGCTGCGCGATGTACCTTCTCGATGCCACTTCCAAACAATTGTCGAAGAGTACAGCTTATCCGTGTCTTCTTCCCAGCACCAGAAGGCCCATAGAAAAGTACGTGAGGAAAGTCTCCGGATGCGGCGAGGGACTTTAGGCGAGTTGACAAGTCCTGGTGGTAATGGAGATCATCCAGCGTTTTTGGTCTGAACTGCAAGGAGAGTGAGCAAGTCCTTCTACTTGGCCGCTGAACTTTGGCTTGCCCTGTCCACCCAAAGAGACATGTTGGAGTCGGTCAAAGAGTCGTCAGCAACGTAGGAGCACCAAACGAGACGCGCTTTCACACATCGCTGCGTTACGTCACGCGTTTATTGGTCACGTTAGAACTTGGTCACTAGTACTCTCTCAAACACTCTCAATTCCAAGTTCTTCTGCAATTATAGTAGCAGCTTTCTCTCCAATCACCAGCGCAGACGAGTATGTGTTCTAGTAGAAAGTTGCTCTTCAGTACGCAGAGGACCAACCATGAATGCACGTACCGATGCAACATTCAAAGGAGCGATAGACAAATCTGGGTGAAACTGTAAAGGGATCATATTCCCCTCGACAATTGAGGGTATTCACCTGCTACTTTCAAGCCCCGGATGCCATAGACATTCAGCCGAGAATCAACAACACCCCCTTCTTGTCTTGGTTTCATGGCACAGGTTCCGAGCTAGAGATCACGATGGCCTTAGCACAAGCCTTTGATACGAAGCCCGGGTACGATACCGAGTGCCTGGCGCTCGTTACTAGAGGGCATTCAGTCAGTAAAGTGGCGACATGCCGTGAGTTAGAATGAAGGGTTTACCTGCCGCTTTGTGGAAGTCATCGATGGCTTTATCGTCCTCCACCGTGTAGACAATGTCAGGGGTATCAATTGGCATAGGTCCATCCACTTCTCTGCATTCTGCAGCGCTTCCTGCTAGGAAGACAGGATGTTTGAGCTGCAACTCGCCTCTATAATGCGGCATTCGTCTGATCCACTCTCGCATTTTCTTGTATGCCAGCCGCAAGATCGCAAGATCAGAGGGGCTGCGAGGCACGTTAATAACGCAGGGTGTATGATGGATTAAATGACATTGTCACTTGTTGAGAAAATTCGCCAAGAATATCGAGTGTTCTTGTAGATCATGTGCAGAACGGATGTGAACGCTTCCGATCGACTCCGGGTGACACTTTGGGCGAAGTTAGTTGCCTCACGGTGAACCAAATAAAATGCAGCAGACCAAAAAGTAACAGGCCCCAATATACTTGCCAGTGGGGAGATTGTGGTGGAGCCCAATGAATCTACGAGGACAGCGTTGAGTCTTGCCCCGGACTCAAGTTGGTGCGCCATACCCAGCACAAGGTGCCAGCAGAGCGATCGATTTATCGGGGTTGCTCTCGAAAAATTTCCAGCGGGTAGAGAAGTCGGGTCCCAATTCCCTGAGGTCGTCCACGTTTGGTCGCAGCTTGAGAGCAACATCATACCCGCTGGAGTATATGACCGTGATTGTTGCATATCCTTGTGAAGCTTCGTACGCACTTGTGAGAAACAAGACCGGTTCCATCACGCTTCCATAATTTCATTTGCTCTACGTGGGGTTCTAGCTGTGGACAAATTTGGGTCTAGAACCTCACCGTCGATTTCTTTACTGTCATTGCTGTACAGCGAATCCATGGTGTCTGCTTCTTCGGCCGCGAAAAATGCTAAGAACGCAACAGGATGGTCTGGATCCCACGTTAGTGTATCTCATTCTCTTCCACCTGTGATTGAGTAATACATACCTAGGTAATTCTCTCCTACGCCTGGTAGATCGACAACCTGAGGAATATTAAGCCGAGATAAAACCTCGCTTGACCCAATACCCGATCTCTCTAGGATGGCAGGAGAACCGAAAGCTCCTGCAGACACGACAACAAATCGTGTTGCCTTTGCAATGTAAACTGTTCGATCTGTGGACAGGTTAAGTGTAAGATCGTTGGTGTATTCCACTCCTGTGGCTCGTCCATCCCTAAGTTCCAAGTCAATGGGTCAAGCACACGGCGGAGAAATCAAGATGACTTCACCCTATTAAAACCCTTATGACAGCCTTTTCTGAAAGCACACGCAAGTTTGTGTTTCCCTCTTGACTATACACGAAGCCATGCGCAGAATCCGAGCGGCGACCAGTTTTGCCGTCGATCCATCTGCATCATGCGGATAGCCGTATGAGGTCCGCAAGGAACTGCTAGCAAGCTCGACTTACTTCGCCCATCGCTGCAGTGATTAACGTAGGCGTTCCGAGGTATGAATGAACAGCTAGTTGACTTACACTGTAGGTATCGCATGTCGACAAGTCATTGCTGTCATCCGTTATTTTGCGTCCTGGGTCATATTTCGTAGCAACGTCGAGTGCTTGTATTCCAATGTTGGTGAAACAGCCGCCATACGACACCTTGAGTGGTCCTGAGTATCCATGGGTTGGTTCGCGCTCCTTCGCTTCGTATGTTTCCGTCTGACGACGTCAATTTATTCTTGTAAGTTGTCAGATGAAAAACATTGATTTCCTCACTTTTCGTAACAGTGGAAGCAAGTCCTTTGATCCCCACCCTGGATTGTTACAAATCGTCTCCCAGTCATCATAATCAGAGGCTTTTATTCAGAGGGAAGTGTTATACTACGGCTGACGACTTACGCGAGAGATTCACGAACCTGCCGCCCTAGTGTACATCATATCTACATATCGGAGAATGTAAAACATAACATCGTCCATCTTGAAGAATGAAGCAAACTCACTGTTTATGACAGAACCCCCTCCAACGCATCTGCCGCTGTTGACCTCGAGCTGCCTACCGTTGAGGTACGGTGAAGGCTCGGAAACGTGGGTTGACGTGAAAGGATCCCCGGGTTCCAAATGCTGGATGCATCGGGACGGTTCTACGCAGCTCGGATCGTCTTTCGTGCGCGGGCCTGTCTCCAGAATCAAGATCTTGAGCAAAGGGTCTGCTGCAGCGAGACGGCCAGCAACCACGCAGGCGGTGCTTCCTCCTGAATGTCAAAGTCAGGCACTGACAGTCACTATGGACATGTAAGGATGAAACAAACCTCCAGCGAATATGATATCATATTCGTGAGTTGCTTCTGCCATGCTAGAGGGGATTCTGGAGATAACTTACTATCTGATACCATCCGCGAGGGAACAAGCTATTTATACAATGCTCGAAAAGGGAATGTTGGAGATACTATTGACCACGGCACTTGAATCTGACTATTTGCATACGGATTCATGGGAAAAGACACTGGGCCAAAGGTAATTTCCCCCGATTAGCGAGTAACTTAGTATAAGGCTTATGTAGCCATACCAGTGCGAGCACCTGCCAGTGAGAGCACTCACCGTTATACGTTTCAGTGATTGATTGATCAACCGATCACCGGTCCAGGCACCTTCCACCGCAGGATCTGTGATCCCACTCACGCCAGCTCCACTCGCTCCTGCCAGGATCATACAATGGGCACGAAATATTAATCCACCAGTGCACTAGATTCCACGACTCAGTAGAGGCCGTGTGCCGACGAGTGCAGCGTCGAGACTCGAGAGCTCGGAGGCAAACGTGGTTTACTCGATGTGGAGATCCGTTCCCATAGTACATCCATGTGACAACGCGCACGTGACTTTTGAATATCGGTCTCTCGAGTATTGAGCCCATCTGGTCCATGTCCTGACACAACTCGGACGGCCCCAGGACAACAACCGTCGCGTTCCCGGCCTTTGGGATTCCACGATCCATTCGACACATCTTGTTTATATTCGTAGATCAACTTTTGCTCCTGCAGGGCATCCTTCTTGGGCTGGAATGCACTCGCCTAGCGACGATTTCTGTTCATAGGTGTGCATCCTTTCTGATACAACCACAGCCTGTTGAACTTAGCTCATAGGATCTCACTATTCTTCCGAAGTCAATATATATCACCTTGCCATGACCAGCGTCAAAACACACGGAGCTCTGACCGTTAGCACGGTCACTATTCGCAGGAAACCTGCGCTCACATATCAATCCCCGCCTCAGAGTACCGCGCCATCGCACCCCGAGAAATCCCTGTTCACACCGCCAAGTGCCACAATGCCACCCCTACCAATGGATTCACCTGTCTCTCGGCCTTCCCAGACACCTGAGCCTGAGCTGTCTCAAAGAAGCGCTGTTGTGCATAAATCAAGCCGACACCATATGACCACCGCTCTCTTGCCGTTATATCACCCTTTCGGCAACCTGGCATTATCACTCCCAGATTTGGACCCCATAGCGTTCGGCTTGCCCGCTCCGGTGGCTGTATTCGACGATCCCACGCGTCGTTCCTCCAACAGCCAGCGCCGGCCCGCAGCTAAAGTTCGCGATGCGGACGATCCTGCTACGTCGAACCCACCCTCGTTCATTGTAGTGACACCAGCTCCCGAGTTGGATGCGAGGGAGAAAACAAGTCCGCGCCGAAGACGCGGAGGGGGCCCCGGCGGAAAGCGAAGACGCAGGGAACCAGAAGATGGGGACGCCACGTACCCCGCCAAACGCCCGCGTAATTCTAGATCTGCAGGGGTTGCCTCAGGCTTGTCGGGCGCACGTGATTTAAGTAGGGAAGACGGGTCGCCCACGCTTTCCAATGCGCACTCGAGGGCTTCACCTTCTCTAGACGCGGGGCGAGGTGACCCCGCCGAGGAGAAGAAACGCGAGCGCCGATCGACCCGTTCACGCGGAGCCATCGTGCGACGGGACTCCACCACGAGTGAAGACACGGTGACATCGGCTTCCCGGTCGGTGTCTGCAACCAACGCAGCTCCTCCTCGGGTTGGATCTACTGGGGAGGCAGTAGAAACAGACGAACCTGCAGCTATGGATGCCTCGAAGGAGGTTACTACTCCTGCCAGTGGGGTTGAATCCAAAAAGGCAGACCCTGACGCTATCGCCGGTCCCGAGCAACAGGAAAATTAGGCACACAAACGGGTACTTGACTGTTGCAAGCGGTAACATGCAGAATGGATGACACCCTCACTCTCCTTTCCATTTCCTCTTATGTATGCATCACGGCCAGTCTTTTTTCCTTGTTCCAACACGATGGTCATTTATATTGTATCTCACCCTAAATCATTCTCTATATCAAGATGTACCCTGGCAGAATGAAATTCATGTGGGCTTAGTGTGCACTCGAAAGATATACGTATTCCACGAGATGGTGCCGACATGGATGGCGACTTGACCCATTTGCATCAGGCATGTGCATGATCCCCGTGCGTTTTCTCTGGGTGGCAACCTGCGGAAACGCTGGTGCTGTGAGACCTGTAGATATCAGGATCGATGCAGTTGGCACAACAACATTCGGAATCTATCTTGGTGCAATCAAATTATGACTGGCAGCTACGACAGCCAAATACGCATGATGGAAGAGTGGAGAGGACATGTGGTCTGACAGGGAAGTCCGTGGCGTTAGGCGAGGGGGATCAGTTGCCATGTCGGGACAAGTGCGACGTTCGTCGCGTGAGCATGTGACCTGTATGGACGCTGCATCTCTGCATCCCCACATGTATATCGACGTTGCTCGCGTTCCAGGAAATGCTTATTAGCTTTTCCTGAGCGACTTCAATGGGCGTTGACTTGCGTCGTCGCCCCGCCCGCTTTGTCCTCCTCCCAGCATGGAGCAGCTCGCGTCCGAACGGCCGGGCATCGCGAATCCTTCCATCGCGTCTCGTTCAGACGCGTCTCTCCCTCGTACGTCTCCCCTCCTCTCTTTCCCATGACCGCTCACTCTCGCACAAGGAAATGCGGCCCCCCCGGCTGGCGCTGTCGACCATTCGGATGACAATCCTTTTGCTGATCCACCCAACAGTGTCTTTCTCACCACCGAAGCACCCACAGAACCGGAGCAGTCCACACAGGCACTGGACCCCGCGCCCCCTGCTGCACAACCCGAACCACCCCTTTACAAGCGTCGCTGGTTCATCATCGCCAGTATCACAGGGAGCTGTATTGGCATCGCCTTGCTCTTCATCATATTGTTTCCAATCGTAAAAGCCATCGTACAGGATGTCGTCAACAAAACCACCCTCGACATCACCATGGCCGCTATAACCAACCCTACCAACACTTCGTAAGTCTCCTCTTTTCGTTCCTACGCCCGCCCTTAGCCCCTCGGAATCAGTTTTCAGTTATCCATGCAAGGCACCGTACGTAAACCCACTGATCCCGTCTTCGCACGTTGTCCATCACACGTCTCATCAGGTCGCCCACACCGGGGTGTTTTCTGCAGTCATCTCCTTCCCGAGTCCAGTAAATGTCAGCTGGATCGATGGCTCCACAAAGGTTCCCATTGGATATATGCAGTTGTCTACCCTTCATGCTAGCCACAAGCGTGCAACGATAAACGACACGACCACTTTCTACATCACCGACCAGAACGCTATTGGTCGTTTCACATCTGCCATGATTACCTCTCAAAATTTCACTTGGCAACTCGAAAATTACGACCTCAGTGTCCAGGCAGAGAAATTTCCAACTGCCCATGGTATATCGTTTAACAAGATGGTCACGATCAACGGCAAGTTGCATTCCCGGTTCTTTAGAATACCAGGCTCTTATGACATCCTTCTAGGCATCAACAATTTTGCCGGAAATGTCAAGCTGGAGGATTTGCAGTTGCCTAGCGACAATCCCGACGGTGGTATCAACTTTGTCACTGTCACACAACTCAAAAATCCGAGGTCGGTCCGTCTTTTATCCCTTGAGACAACAACTTATGGGTATATCCAGTCCGTTCGCGCTCGATCTCGGAACAGTGGTTTTCGATCTCTCATACCAAGGTGTTTATTTGGGCAGTGGTTCTGGGCCGAACACCCATTTGGTATTATTTATTCCCTATGAAGCCCAACAGATGCTGACACCTATCGTTAGTCCCCAGGAAATAATAATATCACGCTCTCCGGTGTTCTCGTTCCTCAAACCACAGCCTCCAACCTCGCCGTGGTTTCTCAGCTGTTCACAAATTACCTCAACCATAACAGTTCACCCGTTATCGCGACCGGAAAGTCCACGATTCAATCTGATGGAACAACAATATCTTGGCTCAGCCAGGGAATTGAGAGCCTTACGCTCACTGTCCCGTTCCAGTCCCCTGCGCAGATTAATCCCATTCGGTCCATCGATATCGGCAGTCTAGCGCTCACCTTTACACCAGAAGCGGCATGGAATCCTCGGACAGATAGCAATTCGGTTTATGCTTCTATGGGTAAAACGCAATGTCCTTGTTGCCATTAGAACTCATGGATGACTTGGAGCATAGAGCTTCCTTTCGGGTTCAACGTATCGATTTCCGCGATTCGGAACCAGTTCAACATCGTCAAGAATGGTTCAAATGTCGCTGGGCTTTCCACGGTGCGTTGATTAATATGTATATTCATGGAATTCACTGACTTGCTCGACAAAGCCTCTCGATGCTTCTACTTCTTCGATCAGAATTTTGGGACCAAGGGATACTCAAGGCCGAATCAATATCACCATCTCGGACGGGTTTCTCAACGCGACGGATTCGGAGCATGGATCCTTTTCTGCATTCAGTGAGCACAAACTCTGGTTTGCCGACAGTTCGCTCCTGATATCCTTCATTTCAAGACAGGGAACTTACGGACTCACAGACCACCGAGTTCTTGATGGTAGGCAACTCAACCGCTGTAGCGACCACGAGTCTTGGTCAAATCACGCTTGATCCCATACAAGTCAACGTGTCTACGAGTTTGGCCGGTCTGCAAGGATTGAAAGGATTCACTACCATTAAATCGGTAGACGTGTTGGGTGGTACCCAGCAAGCCCTGAATCTTGGCATCGTCGGTTAGTAATACAAACGCACCCCATACATTGTGCTCTTTCTCATCGTTTTTAGTATCCATCGTCAATCCGTCTAACCTTCAGTTGGCTACGGGTGATCTCAGTAAGCTTTCCCCTCCTAGAGATCATCGTGTGATTTACCAGTTTGACACGTGCTATCAGCCCTACAATTACAGAGAGGTGGTGCCGCTCTTGGCACCGCTCTGATGCCTAATCTGACGCTGTATATGGGAAATAATTCATTAACCTCAACATCGGATTTTGAGGTGACTCGGCTTCGTTGGCTTCGTTTGTGTGCATTCATGATGTACTTTTCCAGCCAAACAGTAGCCCTCAAGGAATGCAAACGCTCAATGATTTCGTTAGTGGCACTGGTCAGGAATTCAATCTCTGACAAGTATGGCTTTGAACTGAAGTGATCTTAGATGTCGAGCTTGCAATTGTTGGGTTCAGTGGGAGCACACAGGTGGACTCTTTGTTGCCTGCTTTCGAAAGCTTGAATATCACCGTGACTTTACCTGGCTTGAACTCAAGTTTGCTCTCTAGCGGGTTGTTGGAGAGTAAGTCGCACTAGATGCTATTTTTCTGACCTCTGATTATTCGTCAGTCCTCCCCACAACCTTCCACCAGAACAATATCAGCCAGGTTACTGTTCAACTTGTCAACCCATTCACGACAGGGTTCAAGATCACCCACGTTGCCTCCTCTATTACATCTCATGGACTCGGTCTTGGTACCATTAAGACAGCCACCAACTTCTCCGCCGCTGGAAAGTCAACGACAACATCCCCACCTTTGGACCTCAACATGAACTATGACCCTCCGATGTTATTTACGCTTACTCGTGTTCTCGCCGTGCAGGCTGGCCTTGACCCAGCACCCTTGGACGGGATTGTAGCATTGGGTGGATACTCCTATGTCACAGCCATGAATGCAGACTCGACTCCAGTCAGTCGTAGGAGTAACATCTACACGTATGAGCATCCAGTAGTTTGATTCATCGCGCTGAATGCTTCACACAGTGGCTTCAACCTACCCTCCTTTGTCGACACTGCCTTTAAGCAATTACGCTCCGATGTCCAAATGTCTGTGGAACTTATAATTGGCATGATGTCATTCTCATCGCCACTCTGGGATTCCTGACCCTTCGGTCAGGCGAATACATGACAACTCTGAACTACACTCAACTCAGCATTCCAATTGCAACAGACGGCAGCCTGAATCTTATTTTACCTGTGTTAGCGCAACCCATTGTGCAGAAAATCGTATCGGGATCTGTGCTGGGGTACGCATGATGTTCACCAGAACGATTTCTTTTACTAAGCTCAGGAATCACTAGCATCGACAACGTCGTGATAACGAACCCTCAGGAGACTTCCTTTGGTAATCGAGACTCTGTCATGATCCAGACACATTCAACCAAGTGAACAATTAGGGACTGAATTAAGCGGAAGTATCACCAACGCAGGTCCTTGTGAGACCATTACTCCGTGTACGCCAATGAGATATACATATGGACTGACCTTTCTCCAGTTGATGCTACCATCTCCTTCGGTAATGGTTTGACCGTATCTTGGCAGTAAGCCATTCTGCAGTGCCTGCTCTCACCATGCTGAGCTTCTTTCTCCAGATTCACCTCCTTTGCCACCTACTTGCTTCACAACCCAAGCTTTGACTGGACCATCTCTACGTCTCGCCTCCGGGTGACTGCCCTTGGCACGATCTTTGACAACATATCCTTGACGAAGACCATCACCTTGAAAGCATTCAATAATTTGCCTGGAGTGACCATCAGCAACTTCCAGCTTCCGTCCGATGATCCAGCAGGAGGCATCACGATCAGCACCGATTCACTTATCCTGTCGCCTGCTCGTACGTGGTGTGGTGATGGCTTATTATCCCCCTCTTGACACCCTTTTACAGAACTCGGTATTGATTTGGGTGCTGTCACGTTCCAAGCGTACTTCGACAACACTCTGGTTGGACGTGAGCCTTTCGATTTTTTGTCCTTCGTATACAGCCTTATCGGAGATGGTTCTTCAGCACTATCTGCCTCAGACCTCGTGCTGCCTCCTGAAGGACAAGTAATGACACCTCATTGGTCGCATGATTCCCCAAAGTGGAAATGCCCTAAATGTAATCGGCCAGCTATTCTCGGAGTATCTTGCAGCCAACAAGATTACATTAAGTGTTACGGGAGAATCAGTCCAACCGACGGGAGCAAGTTCACCCGTCACCTGGTTGAGTGATGCATTCAAGACCCTCACTCTCGCAGTGACCCTTCCCGGCCAGAAGTTCAATGTGAGTACTATAGTGAGAAGCAAGTCGTCCTTGATTGATTACCCTTCGGATAGATTATTCAATCCATTGCGTTATCGGGTCTCAGCCTTACAATGCAAATTCAACAAGAGACGTTTGCTCCGTTGTCAGGTTCGAACAACACTGTAGCAGAGTACAAAAATCCCTTCGGTTTCTCGCTGCAGGTCATTCAATCCGCAGTCAACATGACTCTCAGTGCAGGAGGAGTATCTGCGGCATCAGTCAGTACGTTGGCATTTACAATGAACACATACCTGACATTTGAATTTAGCTCAATCTCCCATCGTCTAATACTGTCGGCGGTATCTCTACGGGCAACTTTGCATCTCTTCCGATTAGCTTCCATAATGTCCCTCTTGTGTCGCTCAATGACACTGCATTCGAGGCTATGTTTTCTGAGGTCACTGATAAGAGCTCAGCAACTTTTGACCTCAGTGGGACTGCAGACGTGATGGCCAAAACACCCATTGGTGATGTACCTATCTCAGGCATTCCGTTCGACGTTAGTTCCACACTGAAAGGTAGCTCGACCGTTGCATAGTCGATGTCTTGTGATCTTATAATCTTCAATCCAGGTATCAACTCCTTCGGCGGCAAAGCCGCAATCAATAACGTGAGCATCACGGGTAGCGGCGGAACTAATGGCGATCAGTATATCATTTCACCGCTTACCACGGTGATCAATAACCCGTCTAATGTCTCACTTTCGACGGTGGATATCGCTCTTTCCGTGTACTACGATAATGCGATGATTGGGCGTGCTGCATTCAATGTAAGTCAATGTCTTTCTCAAGGTTTTATTATCCTGAAAACAGCTTGCTCAGATATTTGACTTGGTGCCCGGGGAAAATAACATTGCCGGAGAGTTCCATTATGAACCTGCTGATGCGAACGATACGGATGCCGAGTCATTCCTGACAAGCTTTGTTCAATCTGGGAATGTTCTTCCCTTGACCGTGCAAGGAGACGGCTTTAGCTCGCCGTTTGCCTCGCTGAACCCGGCCCTTGAGGGAGTGACGCTTCAGACTAGCGTGACAGGTGAGTATGATCAACGAGCTACGCATGCGTACTGATGTTCTCTCAAGGATTGAATGTGCCACCTATCATTACTCACCTATATGCCACGATCACCCTCACCACCCTGCTGACGAATATGGTCGAATTGAGCTTCGACGTGAGAATCCATTCAGGTGTGCGAACCATTTACTGACGCGCAAATCAGATCTACAATCCTCTGGGAGCCGATATGGTTATTGAATATGTCCAAGCGGACGGTCTTGTGAACAGGGAGATCTACGCTCACTTTGACCAGCCGTTCAGCAACTTCGTCATTCCGCCGGGTCATACGGTGAACAGTGGAACATTCTCAAATGTGGTTCTTACGAAGGGCGCATTGGCATCTCTCGGAATCATTCCATTGGGATACATGGACGTTCAATCTGTTGCGACCACACGGTATGTTGGCCTTTTATTGACATTCTACCATCACTCAGCGAAAAATCGACAGAATCGCTGTGAATGGGTACCAGATTCCATGGCTACACATTAACCAGATGCATGTTACGACGAATTACAATCTCGGCCTGCTCAGCTTCGGAGATCTATCTTCTGCGGCTCAGTCAACGACTGCATCCACTCCCTCCGGCAAACCACTCAGCTATCCATCTCCATCTCCGACAGCGGATACCGCTGGAAACTCGACGCACAAATGAGATGGTGTCTTGCTCTTCCATTCAACCTTTCATCGGTGCCCCAAAGCTTCACGGTCGGACTTTGGCCCTTTGTTTTCACGCATACCATTCTTCCCAGGTTGCCTGATACCTTGATCAAGTTGTTTGGTATACTATTGACTGTTGTGTTAATCCAGACGTGTTGAGAGTGATCTGGCCAGAGTGATAATATGTATCGCCGGTTTTCGGGGAGCGTTGATAAGTGTACTTCAGGATGCCGCGAGTCGCTTTCCATTGAGGCTTGATGAGAATGATGGGACGGTCGCGTGGGGAGCCGGCGTTCGGGTGGGATTGAAAATAACACCCGAGACGTCCCTTTGACATTGAGCGTCGAGTCACTAGTCACTGCCCTCTCCATTCCACACGCATCTCCCTTGTCATACCTGTGATATTGGCAAGAAAGCGGTGCTCGGAGCGAACCGGGTGGGCCATTAGGCGGCTCGCTTCGTTCGGTCAAGTGCCAGAAAGGGCGGCACACTTGGAGCGAAATAAAGAACTCAAACGAACTGTAACGATAGGACACTTTGAGACGCGGGCGGGAGGACTCGCGAGGAAGGTAGTATCGGGAGATTATGGGATGACTGTCTTACGGCAGTGGCTGGCGAGTGGTATAAAATGCCATTGTAGTTTCTCGCCCCTCTACCGCCAACCCCTCAGCCGACACCACCGAGTGAGTCTTTTCCCGCCAGGGTCATACCCGAAACTTAACGGATCATATCCACTTGAAAATACCCCCTCCGTCTCAATCCAGACCATCCTCTCCTCCGCATCGTACAACATGGTTCTCCACCACCAGTCTCCCTACGTTACCCCCCACATCCTCCACCGCCACTACGCTCAATCATATGATAACGAGTTCTCCAGCAAGCGTGAGCGTTAACCTTCGTGTCCTGTCTCGTGACCCCATCCCCAGCCTTGCAGTCATCGGCCACGATCTCGAGTATTTCTCGCAGGCCGGCTTCGACATGGACCGCATCCAGTTGAAGCGCAACGCCTCCGCCGCGCAACTTTACGAGGACGCCGTCCGCAACGAGGGCGCCATCATCTCCTCTTCCGGTGCCTTGATCAATTTCTCCGGAAAGAAGACGGGCCGCAGCCCCAAGGACAAGCGCATCGTCTACGAGGATACCTCCAAGGACGACATCTGGTGGGGCTCTGTCAACATCAAGATGGACGAGCGTGAGTCGCTCTCTGCCCCGCGAGCTCTTCCCTAACACCGTTTCCTCTTTGCCAGACACGTTCGAGATAAACCGCGAACGTGCCATCGATTATCTCAACACTCGCGACAATGTGTACGTCTTTGATGGCTTTGCTGGGGTGAGATCTTTTCCACTTGGTCCTTTGCCCCCCCGCTCAGTTTTTCAGTGGGATCCCAAGTACCGTATCAAGGTACGAGTCATCTGTGCCCGTGCCTATCACGCCCTGTTCATGGTCCGTCTTGTCGTAATTGGAGCTCCGTATCCCACGGCTGACGGTGTCCCAGAACAACATGCTGATTCGTCCTACGGAGGAAGAGCTCGCCATCTTTGGCGAGCCGGATTTCATCATCTACAATGCTGGACAGTTCCCGGCGAACCGTTTCACAAAGGGCATGTCTTCTACCACCTCCGTGGAGATCAACTTCAAGCGCATGGAGATGGTTATTCTTGGTACCGAATACGCTGGAGAAATGAAGAAGGGTGTCTTCTCCGTGATGCACTATCTCCAGCCTGTCAAGTTTGGCCAGCTGTCGCTGCACTCTTCTGCAAACGTGGGTATGGAGAAGGGTGACGTCACACTCTTCTTCGGTCTTAGTGGCACTGGCAAGACCACCCTTTCGGCCGATCCCAACCGATTACTCATTGGTGACGACGAGCACGTTTGGTCCGACACTGGTGTCTTCAACATCGAAGGTGGTTGCTACGCCAAATGTATCAATCTTTCCAAGGACAAAGAACCCGAGATTTATAACGCTATTCGCTTCGGATCAATCCTCGAGAATGTCGTATACAATCCCTCTTCCCGCGTTCCTGACTATGATGACGTCGGCATCACGGAGAACACTCGTTGCGCCTATCCCATCGAATACATTCCCAACGCCAAGATTCCATGTATAGTCGAGAGGCAGCCCAGTAACATCATCATGTTGACCTGCGACGCCTTCGGTGTCCTTCCTCCAGTGAGCAAGTTGACTCCGGCACAAGCAAGTTACCACTTCCTTGCTGGGTATACCTCGTAAGTCGACTCGAGCTGACTGTTGTGCTATAGTTGCTGACTTGAGAAAAAAGGAAGACTCCAGGTACTGAAGACGGTGTTCTCGAACCGATCCCCACGTTCTCTACATGTTACAGTGCACCCTTTATTGTTCTCCACGTACGTTGGCATCTGCGCCTATTTCTCGGATTGATTCTGACATGATGGATAGCCTGGCCGTTATGCAGAGATGCTTTCGAGCCGGATGTCAAAACACAACGTGTCCTGCTGGTTGATCAACACTGGATGGACCGGTGGCAAGTTCGGTACTGGCAAGCGCTGCCCTCTGAAGGTTACTCGCCGCATCGTCGACGCCGTCCACTCTGGTGAACTCCTCAATGCTGAATACGAGACCTTCGACGTCTTCGGCCTTCAAATTCCCACCAGCATTGAGGGTGTTCCTCGCGAGCTTCTCAACCCCCGCATGGCTTGGGCAGACAAGGAACCATTCGAGAGAGAAGTCCGTAAACTCGCAGGCATGTTCCAGAGGGCGTTCAAGCTGTATGAGGATGATGTCCAAGAAAGCGTCAGGCTCGCGGGTCCGAAGTTGGATTAGTTTATAGTGTTCGACTATGGGATATCGGCTTAATGCCCGTAAACCGACTCCAGCTATTTGTATATTTGAAAACTCGGAGTTCGAGCATTAGCATAAATAAACTGTAGACTCCAGCAATATTAATGTGTGAGTAGACTATCTGGAATACAAATGATAATTGGATGTGCAAAGTAGATGTGAAAGTGGTATGAGGTGATTAGGTGAAACGATGTAGATGTGTGTTATGCTCGTCAGCATATCACACAATTATTGTTCGAGTCGCTTAGATATTGATATTCCTCTGACGACACAGACCAGCCTGCCCGTGAACGGTATTCTGCTGAAATCAGGTTACAAATGTCCTGCTGCGAAGCCCATCTGCGATGGTGGGGCGAAAGGCAAGTGAGGCATACATAGCCATCGAACACAAACCCTAGGTTCCCAAGCATTCTCTCGTTGTATTGCCACCACGTATCCATAGTTGGCTGTTGTCTCTCGAGGTGAGTTACAGCGATCACCACCGGGGCGATCCGACGCGTTGGGCGACAAAATCTGTTGTAGGCCTTCGACATGGCATTGGAAGCCCTGTTTCCTCGGACACAAAACACCAGTAGATCGAGTTCCCCAAGACGATGTCTCTCCTGGAGGAACCTCTTGACGGAACCTGTCACCGTGGTGTTGCGCCTGAACAGCCTGCCGAAGCCTGATGCTTCGTTCAAGCCGGGGGTATCCCACAGCCTGTACGCCTTTCCCTCGATCGATACGTCGTAATGGGTGAAGTCGCTCGTGCATGGTCGAACATCGGGAGACACCGCGGCAAGATTGTGACCTGCGATGATATTGATCACAGAGCTCTTTCCTGAGCCGGTCTCTCCGACGAAGACGACATTGCGTGGAGCTGCCTGCGAGACAGTTAGCGTTTTGAGAGTAACGCGACCAAAAGTCTCAATTTCCCGGACCTGCGGCATGATGATTTCTATATTATCAATGGAGGTGGATTCGCAGGCTCGATTGAAATTAAAGATGACAGAGAGCTGGTTCTTGTTCTTTCCAGATGACGGCTGCGATGAGGTGGCCCTCGAGCAGATGCTGCGATCACGAAGTGCAGGTGGACAATGGCAGCATGAATCCGATTCTGCTGTCAAGGGTATGATTCCGTTGAGTTAATACTTGGTGCTACTTTAGCGCTCATGCTGACATCTCTACAAGTGATTGACCAACGCCGCACAATCGTCTGTGGATAGGATAACTTCCGAATTGCCTAATGGACAGATATCAGCCTGGGAGATTACCGTTTTGTACTAGTCGTGCGTGTGGACTTGGGGCTGTCCTCATACTTAAGCGTGCAGAACACCTGGTGCTGATTTCATGATAGATGGCTAGGGTGATAAGCGGAGCAGACCCACAAACCCTTGCCCTGGACTGGTCCACGTAGAGTTTAGCTATAGACGGAGCGTAGTACTTCATTACTCGTTATACAATTACCATACTGACCATCCGCGGAGTAAGCTATCTGGTATGAGCTCAGACAAGCACATAGAACTAGATTCAGAGACGTAGGAGTCAACTGGCGTGTCCAAGATAATGCTACCGTCTTTGATCGGGTAGCAGGTTTGACACAAGATACGTCCAGACAACCCAACTCCAGCCTCTCACGTCGACTTGTTTCTTAGCGGGGGGGCGAGGGGTAGTATTCTCCCGCTGCTGGCGAGCAATGCAATTCCTCGATATCAAGTCCCGGACGGTGTCTCGGGAAGAAATTCGACGTCTGCGGACGAGTGCCAGGTCGCGGGGATCGTCGTCAACGGAGGTAATGCACGCATGATCAACAAATTCCATGCCATGAGCCGAAAGTCCAGCAGCATTCCTATGCCACCAATCCTCCATGTCTCCACGCGAGTTCTCCAGTCCTGTTACGACGATGGCTATGGGGACCGGACTTTCATGGGTCGCAGAGCGAATTGCTTGGTAGTGGCGGACCAGCGCACGCGTGGCTCTGGAGGCACGAACGCAGTAGATCAAGAGTGACAGTTCGTTCTTCTTGAGAAGTTTTCGAACAAACATTTTCAAGTTCCTTTCTGCGATGGCAGCACGGAAAAGCCCAAAAGAACCTCCGTCGAGGCCAGCCGTGTCCCATAACTTGTAATTTTTCCCGTTGATGGTCACGTCGTGTGGTTTCGAGCGGGTGGTGCATGCGTCCGCATCTGGAGAGGTCTTTGCGACCTGCGAGCCGACGACGAGATTGACGATCGAACTCTTTCCTACACCGCTCTCGCCAAAGACGATCACGTTGTGCACAGGGCTCGATTCTTCCTAAAAGGTTACGTGAATAGACCACACTCGAGTGAGGGCATTTGCGAAACCTCACGGACCATTAGTAACGTCGGGATAGGGCTCGCGGTGCTCGAAGTGCTTTCTAGTGAGAGGAAATCTGCGCAAGGGCGTTCACGTTCGTCGATTTATTCGAGGGGGGAGCCAAAGTGTATGTCGTTTTTCAGACGAGTGTTGTGGGCGAATGGAGCGCACTGTCAAGCGTGGCGTCAAGACCATGCCATGACACGTTGGCGAGGAGAGCATGGATCAGATCTACAGATTGGGACAGTAAAAGAATGCAACCGCATGTTGATGACAATGCCACCGATGCTGACAGTCGTATGTATCACCGCCAGACGATGCCACTACTAAGTTCAAGTTGAATCTAGAAGCACGTCGGAATATCAGGGACGCTGCTCAGCAAAAATGGACGTTCACCAAGATTTCCCTATCACGAGTCCGCGCTGCTTGCCAGTGGTAGGAAAATTGAATTTACTGGCACGACAAACAAACAAGCGGTTGAGCTGTTCGCCTTGCTTGCCCCATGAGGCGTACTTCATGCATTCATGAGCCAGCCTGAGGCTCCTGCGCACCGCCGCCGATGTGGACTTGTCGATCATTTTGGTAAGTACTGAATCCCTGCAGGATTCATTTCTTCGCAGCCACTCCTTACTGAAACCATCCGTCACACAGGGCGTCAATCTGCTGCAGCCCTAGTAGTCATCGAGTTACTCGGATTCTTCGCGAGCTGCTCTTCAATACATCAGGTAGACTTCACACAATCTTACTTCGCTCTGATCCCGACACTCATAAAAACACAGCTTTCAAGTTCGCCCGGGATCCTTTGCGATTTGCCCCTGCTGATATATGATGAATTTGGGCCAGCTCGGTGGCATCCGTCGATCACTAGCCTACTTATTTCGCCGTGAGGCAGTGCTCGCTGAATGCCTTGAAAACCTTTCGATGCAACCTCCTGCGTCCGACCCTCCATCAAGGCTTTCTGCAGAAAGCAGTTTTCTCACTCTTGTCTGGACGAGAACTTCAGACCCGTCCATAAAGACGTATTCAATTAAAAGGTAGCACTCCCATCCCCGTGAATCGTTGTCGCCGCCATCAATTGACTGCATTGCGCTCGCCCTAGACAAAATCTAGATTGACGCACCCCACGCCTTTTTGTCAGAGGGCACCCACCATGACCCAAGGCGAGGGGGGGTCACATTTTCTTGGGAAGCAAACTTCCCAAACATCTTTCCGTTCCTCCACAAACAAGCGTGCTACTACCGGAAGTGTCGAATCCAAAAGCGATGGTAATGTTCGAGCGAATGACCATCATCAGGTAGAACTCACGAGTTTATTAAGCAGGACATACATCGTCGACTGGGGACCCAACTCGCCCTGCGCAGCCTCGCACTGTCAACATTGTACTTTTCGGCGACGCTTTTGTCAGGAAAAGTTCCGTCCTCGACACTATCGCTCGGAAAGAGGTTGAAAAGGTCTCGTCGGACGTTAATGGCTGCACGATGCAATTCACTCGCTATGATGTCTTCCTCGACGACATGAGCTTTGCCATATTCGATACTATCGGACTCGAGGAACCCCAAATGGGAGTCAACGACTACTTGAAGGCCATTGAAAAGGCGTACGACCTCATCGTGAAGCTTAGTGACGCTGGCGGTATTCACCTTTTACTATTCTGTGTCCTTGGGGGCAGAATAACGGCGACTACTCAAAGCAACTACCGGTTGTTCTTCGAGTGTCTCTGCGGCACAAAAGTACCCATAGCTCTCGTTTTCACCAGCCTCCTTAGAGAAGTGAAAATAGAAGACTGGTGGACGAGGAACAAGACCTATATAGAACACTACGGCATCAAGAACGACGGTCACGCTTGTCTTAGAGCGGTCCAGGATGACACTTCTGGAGAAGATCTCGCGGAATCGCAAAAGAAGATACTAGAGC
>JBBPOB010000135.1:0-28249 GCA_038091275.1 Tylopilus subfusipes
CACCGTTTCCCACCGTTTGTGATCCCCCTACAAACCAACCCCGAGCCTTTCCAAATACCAAAACTTCGTGTACATATCAGTGTCGTTGTGTCCAGATGTCTCGAACCGCAACCCGGCGATCTCTCTCGAGGTGTGGCTGGAACAGAACTGTGCGTCTTGGACATTCACGCACGTGTAGCTTAACTGGCAGATGCTTAGATGACGTGCCGTGTTTCAAGACTCGCACTGATCGCTTGGTCCATGGGGTCTCTGTGCCACACATCTCGGTCCAGATTCTAGGCGGTGTTGGCTCTTTTGGTCAGAACGTGCGTGCTCATGATAGATTGATTTTGCCTCCGAGTGTAAAGTCTAGTGTTACTATACTTGGATGCAACGTGCCGCGGCCCTCACACTGCGCCATCATCCCGATTTTTGATCTGCTGAGTCCCTGCAGTGTCTGCACCCGTCTTTGTTGCCCAATTCCGCTTACATAGAAGCACCCAGCTACGGGATGTCTACATGCCACACTGCCTTTCATCAATGAATCAAGATGCCATTCTTGATCGATCCGGCGTCGCGATACAATTCATAGTATGGTCCACTGTGAGGTATCCATCACTAGGGACTATGAGAGGTAACTCACACCTGCATATCAATTGTGGAAAAAAAGTGACTGCAATCAGGGAGGTCCTCGTCTGATTCGCTTTTCTCCTGGGTGTCTGTAATGGTGTTAAACGGTCTATCGGAACGTCCAAAGGTTCGCAATATGCAGTACGTCATGATCGGCTGTTCTACAACCAGCTTAACCAGGGATTCAGACATCCCTGTTCTCAAACCGAGTCACTTTACCGAGAAACAGCCGCCATCTTCTCCACCGATTCCATAAAGCGACTGTCAATCCCGGATAGGGCTCGTTTCGTCTTGTATGGTGTCGGCCCTCACTACAACTCCCCTCTTGTAAAACTAACTAAAGAAAAAAAAACTGTCGTCAAGACGAAGGGAGGAGGTGGGCGAGGGCGCGACCTTGTCGTTGCGAGGTGGGTGAGGACGAGGGAGAGGGAGAGGCGCGTCATCGGCGCAATCGCGTCGAGGGGAGGAGGAAGGGTAGGTAAGGGTGCGATCTCGTCGTCGCGAGGTGGGTGACGACGAAGGTGGGGGGGATGGCACGTCGACGACAATGCATTGTCAGTGTCGTCATCGCGTCATCGTCAGGATGAGCCTGAGAGGAGGAAGGGTGGGCGAGGGTGTGTCGTCGTCAGGACGAGGGGAGGAGGAAGTGGGTGAGGGCGTGACGCCGTCGTTCAAGTTGCAAGGTGGGCGAGGACGAAGGAGAGGGTGAGGGCGCGTTGTCAGCGTTGTCGCGTCATTGTCGGCATCGTTGCATTGTCGTCGGCGTCGCGAGTGGAGGAATGGTGGGCGAGGTGGGTGAGGACAAGGCGTGGGCGAGGAAGGACGAGGAGGGCGATGCGGTCGAAATTTCGCGACAGGCTAGAATTTTTGGTGTGACGGAGTGAAATATTTTGTGATATATTATTTGTGCAGATATTCCGCCATAGAGAACAAGAGCTGGATGCTCTTGTCATCGTGTTTGGCAAGACAACATTGATTGAGCGCACAAATAAATTCTGGAGCGTGATATTAGATTGTAAAATAAGGTTAGAGAACGACGCGTCGAGTTGCAGCGAACGATTCTGTGGCGAGGTACTGATCATGACTGATCACGCAACCGAAAAAGGAAGCCTAGTCGAATCGGAAACGAGACTCGACGACAACACAACGCCCAATGTAAGTGACGACATAACCGGAACAAACGTCTGAATATCTGTCAAAAAAACTTTTACTCTTATAGTAATCCGCACGATATGTTATGTCGCTACGAGCGATTTTTAGTAGGGTACTCAGGCTGAACATGACTGATCACGCACGTAGACCAAGCGAGACTCGACGATTCATCTGTGCATACAAGTAACGTCTTCGTCTACCTGAGGAGGCTGGAGGCTAGAGTGGAAAAAGACACAATTAGAACGACATGATTACAAAAAAAAACATACCAAGGAAGAAGGTCATTACGCCGCAAGAGGCGATAAGCGATGACCACAAGATGAATGTGGCGAAAGGATGACCCAGAACCGATAGGGAACCCTAACCATTCGGCGTATTCTGAACTCGATCCGAGGTTGGGAACACTGATGCTAGAGCAGAGCAACAGAAAGGAAAAGACGTGATCGCGGATCGGCCGAGTTGTCCAGATCATGAACGCGATCATGAAAAGGCTTGGACCATACGGACAACGTGGATGGGGTTCAGCGCCATCCCGAGGCTGTCCACAACGAGCGCATATAGCCAGCTCCTTGTCTCCCAAACACGATTGACGCATAGAGTCTTGAACCCGGAGTGCAAAGTCTTCGTATAGTACCAAAGGATGTAGCAACCGCCAAGGACACCTTTGTGCTTCAAAGATATGATGGTCTTGTCCTGCCCACACCCATTCTCCAAACGAGCCAGGCTGAACAAGATTGATGGGACGGCGCTTTTGGAGGAAGTAGCAAACTTCACAGGAACGCTCGAGACGATCGAGGGCATCGATGACGGCATGAAATAGAGCACGTTGTGTACGAGGAAGCGAGGGAAAGCTGTAAACAGAAATGGTAACGAAGGTGAAGAAGCTGTGAGATGAACCATCTACGAGCGTATCGTCCGATGTGCAAGAGAGGGTCGATTCAGTGCCAGGAGAACCTTGGACATCGACCATATGCGAGGTAGATTTCCTATTTAACGTTAGCTGTATATTGGGGAATAACACGACTTGATGGATACCTGTCGGGATATGTGTCGAGAATGTACCCACTCGGCGTAGATCTTCTAGAAGGTCTTGTTACGTGGAAGTGTCTGACCGTACTGATCACCATACTGACCACAACGACTGGAGAGATCTGTACTGATCACAGTACTGAGCACGACGCTGCCAGACAACACAACTGACACACGATACGCAGAGAACAAGACTGACAAGTGTCGACACGTTACCAACAACACCGTTATCGCTGATTCGGATATTGTCGTTGTATGTCATAACGAAAGACAGTATACATATAAAATATGATATCATAGATTTGTTAATCGACCAAGAGGAAACGGAGAAAATTCAGCATCATGCTGGAGACAGACACCCTTCGCATACTCTTCAGACCCGACGATGTTCTGTGTAGCTTGTCGGCGGGTCTGGAAACCATTCCTCAACCACTCCCGACGAGTTCTGAAACAACTAACGAAATTAGTGGACATCTTGAGGAGATATTTCTGAAACCACGACTCGTTGTCCGGTGTCCAGCGTCCAATCCATCGATCGCTGCAATAAAACACAGCCTCGGGAGGCCATAATGTCGATCCGTCAGTGGCAGTACCGAGAAGCGCTGCCGTTTCTTCGTCAGAGATCTCGTCGTCGTAAAGACCGGGCTCAACGAGAGATGCTGCTATCGTGGGTCCGTTCAAGGCCGAAACGAGGAGATCCTGGGAGGTCAAGCTATCTGAATAATGAAGAACCAGACGCCACAAGAGTCCACCGTACGTGACGAAACGACGAGCATTGGGCCGCGAGAGAATAACCGCTAGGTTGCTGCGATAGACGGACTCGACATTCACTCCCTGACGATTCAAGCGTTGTAATCCAGGCAAGGGAGGTAGAGGAATCGATAGAGTAGATGCCGCAGTTAAGATCCGGAACGAGTAACCTCCAGCAAGGAGAGAAGGGACAACGTCAGACAAGGGACTGTTGGGGTGTTCGAGAACCCATAGTCGAAGACAACATTCTGATCGAGTAGGGGTCCGAAGGATACCGGTAGTCGGAACAATGAAAGGGCTCGTCGCAGTCAGAGGAGCGGGGAGCACGAGGTAGTCTTTAGGAAATTGGTTCAGTAACCACGTGAGAGGAGATCTCGTAGATTCGGGGGGACTCCGTGAAAGCTATGACAGACGGTTCAGATTATTGATACCTCGAATGGAGGAAAGGGATTGACCTGTTCACAAGAGCGATCAGAAATCGGGGTTGAAATCGGGGGATCGGTGTGTACGATCTCTTCAGAGGTCATGACGACGTCCTGGTAAACTATTGAGTACGAACAGTGTTTGACAAATGAAGATATACCATGGCGGAAACTGGAGAATTGTTTACAGATTCGCTCAGCGCAACGCAAGGCTCGACGATTGGCATCTGAAACGTGATGAATAACGGGTAAGAGAGGAGACCACAAACAAACCGGAGGAGTCGAAGAAGGCAGGAGGTTAGCTGGGACACGGGTTCGACGAACAGGAGATTCAGAACGGCGATCAAGTCGAGTATCCTTGACGGGAGAGGGCGATCGTTGAGATGTCCGTCGACGATGGCAGTCGGGTGAACGCGAACGACGTTGAGGCATATCCTACTGAAACGGTTAGGTTGGATGGATGGAAAACGATACAAAATAGACGTACATCGCGACGAAGGGAGCGACCACGAGGTGTAGGAGAGAGATCTCGGGGTCTGGAAAAACGTGTGCCGAGCGATGGGGATCTCGAGCGACGGTGTCGACGATGGGGAGACCGCGAGTAACGAGGCGGGTAGCGGGGTTTCGAGTGATAACGCGGTCGACGTGGAGGGGACTGAGATCGTCGTCGAAGAGAGCGTGAGCGAGGAAGAAAGGTCCTCGCGTGACCATCTCGACCGCCATGCTTTGCGGACGATTGAAGACAGGGAGCGGGCTGTCGAGATGATGATGGAGAAAATTGGCGTCGACGAGGGGGGTCTGGGGAAGGGATTCTCGACGTCCATCCTGGCTCACCGTCACTGTAAGTAAAGGGAGTAGTCAACGGCGGAGGACGTGTGTAAGACGATTGGCCGGCTGACGACCGTCCGCGCGTAAAAAACATATCTGGTATGGGGTTCGTGTCAGAAAATCCTTCATCGTCCGTGGGCTCTTCATCGACGTCGAGAATATCGACGATACCAGTTGGGGGATTGTGTGTAGAGAATTTCCCGTGTAAACTATTGAACGCGTTCTTGCTCACTTGCTTGAAGCGGTCATTGTGCTTCAAGAAGAAACGCTTCTTCCCTGGTTGTACCGGGATAGTTCCAAAAGGGTCGGCCTGACGCACTCCTCGACGCTCCTTGCGAGCCCTGGCTTTAGACGCCTTGCGAGCGGATATGGTGTCACGATGTGATTTTTCGAGTTCGCCATCCCTGTCTTTCGCGTTGATCAATTGGGGAGGGAATTGGGTAGGTCCATCGCGACGATAGACGTAATACACGGGGACGCGATGCTGAACATAAGTGGCGAGATTCTGGAAGGTCGTGGTCTCGAGGTCAAGGATAACGCCGCGCAGAGCATCCTTCGACCAAGGTAAAACGTCGTCGAGGGAGGACGGGCCGAGGGGTTGAGGGTGGTTATACGAACAAAAGACACACAGCCCAACGACGTCGAGAGCTTCCAGTCCAGCTCGACGGATAGCGGCTTCGACGCTTCCTGGATCTTCCTTGGGTCGCAGGAGATCGGGTGTCGGTGGAGGAGGGAGAGCGAAGTTGGAGTCGGAAAGCCAAGGAAAGAGTGAAGTGATTTCTTGACGGATCATCGAGATTTGCGCCAATGAGCGAACAACGTTGATGGATGCTTCTTCCGTGAGCTGGAATGGTACGGAACTCGTGACCATCTTATATGCCTCGAACCGAAACAATCGCCAGTTGATCCAACGGAGGTGAAGAGGGGTTTCTGTGCAAATGCCGGGGGTATATGGGCGCCAAGGATGGTGAGGATCGGGGTAATCGGGAGCCTCTGACCATAATTTCAAGTCTTCCGACAGTTGGATGCTGAGACCTTGACTGGGATAAGTCCCATCGAGAGACACGACAATGTCGTCCGTGCCAGGATTCCTGAAAAAGATGGGCGAAAGGTTGTGTTCGATGCAAATTTGTTGAAGCTCTGCAGGAGAAATCATGTTGTGTGGATGTACTACACGCGTCAAAAGGATACGTGACGCGACAAGATGAAAAATCGGTGGTCTAACCGTACAATTGGAACTCAGACAATACAGTACTGATCACCCTACTGATCACCCTACTGATCACGAGACTGATCACGCTATAAATGAAACCATTACATGAAGTTAATAGAGCATCGAGACGGCACATACAGAAAAGCATGACCCATGCGATAACCACAGAGGGGATCTACGACGGCTCCGAGTCGTGGGACGCATACAAAGTCGTTTCTTCGTCATCAATGGAAGAGTTAGGATCGAACGTGAGCTGGAGATCACGGTACATGCTGAAACCTTCAGCAGACATGTAGCTCCTGTCACAGTATTAGTCAAACGAAGGCTAAGACGAGAGGTGACTGACATGCATTCATCGACCAGTCGTCTCGCATGGGGTAAAAGGTGTTCGGTTGATTTGGCGAAACTATTGAAATCGTCTTGGAGGTCCAAGAGCATACCGTAAAAGGCGTCCCATTGAAGTTCTATATGGTGATGCACGTCTTTTGCGTAGCGACGAACCGAGATATCAGGTAAAGAAAGAGACAAGACTGCCGTGACATGGCCTTGAATCTGACGTAGTGCGTGGATGATCGAAAAATCCAGAGACGGGAGTGCGCCTGCTTGAGAGTCGCCCGATGACGTCGAGACAGTATGAGAAAAGGAGAGGTAGTGGAAAGTTGCTCGTACGATTCTCGAAAAGTCGTGGAGTAAGGAATCCAGGTGGATGAGCAGAGAGACGATCCGGTCAAAGTGAGAGTGGATTACAAGTGCCATACGCGAAATGGGAGAGAGATCGAAAGACGCGTAAGGAAGTGTACGCAACGATTCAATGGATATGTCGAACACATTGAACCGTCGCAAGATACGACCTAGTCCTATGCCGAAACGAGCGAGAGAGCGATGAGAACTTGAAAACGCGTCCTCCAATTGGTTGGCCTGCAAGACATGTCAATGACAATAAAACGAGAGGGAGACACACATGCCTGCATAACGAAGTGTTCGTCAAGCGACATGAGTCGTGGACGATGGGAGAAACTGGTGGCGGAAGGACTCGGGAACGAGAGAACGAGGTATTTAAGTCCGGGTGACACGCATGAGACCAGATGCGTCACGCTTGGATCGCCTAAACTTGGATAGCAAATTCCATTGTTTTTCCGTAGAACGTCGGTGATTGTGACAAAGTGAAAGGGAATGATGTACCGATGAACACAATGTAGTCGGACGTTGTCGGCGAAATCGATTCCGTAAAAAATGATGATGTATAAACCGATCGTAGGATCCACTTCTTGTAACGCATGCTTATCTGATAATACACGTCGCGGACGGGGTAGAATCCATGACCATAGGATGGTGACTAGAATACCGAGGCCTCCGGATCGACGAAATGTGACAGGGCTTCTATGGAAGTCGTGTGAAGAGTCGGTATGATTTGTTTCAGGGTCCGAAGGTCTTGACGTTCGCTTTTTGAAGGAGGTTATATCGATAAGGGAAATTTCGTGTTCCTGATGCAAGCGGGTGGAATTTGGTAGCATGCGATTCTCGGAAAAGTATGAAAGAAGTATAACGTCGGACAACAGCACTCCCAGGACAACCGGGCTGAGAGGAAAGAAACGAAGGTACAGAGGAGCTTCTATTTTAAAAGTCATCCATATCAGACAAACGCGTCCGGAAAAGGCGATGGGGGCCTGAACAGTGGGTCGTCACACCTCCCCAAAATTGTCCTTGTACCACTGGATCGCGACGCTGCTGGCCATGACCTAACAAAGATCAGCCATGGACGACCGTTCGTTCAGCGATAAAAAGTACCTTTTTACGAGAAAAGTTTTTCACTTGAAGGCCGGTCATAGTACGAGCACGAGAAAGTGCAACATAGGCCTGGCCTGTGACAACCATCAATCAAGAAGAGCAATCAACAAAAAAGTACTTTCCTTGGGAAAATACACGAGAGAGATCGACGACGACCTTTTCAAAAGAGTGACCTTGGCTTTTATGAATAGTGATAGCCCATGCCAAGACCAATGGAATCTACACATCATTAGTTACCTGGATATTGACGATATGATGATGACGATGAAAGATCGTACCTGGACGCGTTTAACAGCAGCCTCGCCGGCTAAATCCACCCGAAATTCCATCGGAAGAATAAGAACGTGTTCCGAGCGATTGCGTATGTAGAACTCGACGAGAGGAAAAGCCATCGACGTAACAGATGATCCATCTTCGGTATCTGAATAAGATACAGGAATGCCCTGCTCGGTGACCTGGATATTGCGCACAAAACCAGTCTTTTTCTGATACGACTGATCCCCCGTCGCTCTTTTATAGGTATAGAACCCCTTCACCACGCCGATGGTGCCATTAGTAAGCCCGTCGTCGATGTTTCGCACAAGCATGACTTGGGCGTTGATCTTCAACTTGACGGAGGGATCGACCGGTAACGTCCCAAAAAGGTGCTCGTTTTTTTTTATTCCCAACCAATCGCAGGATTTGAATATGACCGAAGGAGATTCGATGGACGAGAGGTAACTTTTATTGAAGTCCTGAGTCTCTTTGCGAGTGGAAAACAAGTAGACCGGTTGACATTGAGGTAAAAAGTCCTTTGAGATAGGACGAGATAAGCTCGAGAAAAGACGGACAGTCTCGTCGTCCAAATTCGCCACGCGACACCGATCGAGCGCACCAATGAAGTCTGGCAAAGGGTAAAATCACGAGGTAAGTGAAAGAGTTAAGGGAGCGTAAATGACAACGAAGCAAATACCTCGATCATGTTGTCTATATACAGTCTTCAAAAGGACCTGTGATTTGATCACAGACGACCATGATTTGGATTGAAACGCGAATAAAGCTCGCCCTTCAGAAATAACTGGAGGTAACTGCAAAAAATCACCCGAGAGAACGAGCTACTGTACGTTAGCAATGAACTTGTCCAGTTAAACGATTCTCACCTGCAAACCGCCAAATGGTACATCCTGACTGCGAATAACCCGAGCGACAGCCTCTATGATGTCAAACTTGACCGCCTCGAGTGTCGACGCTATGTGATCGAAACGTTCACGCAAAAGAAAAGGGGTGTAAAAGAAAGACGACCGATGAGAAAGATGCTCTGAAAAAGACTGTGGACATACCTTCATCGCACACGAGAACCTTGGCCTCGTTCCATCTCAAGACAGATTGTGGGTTAGACTTGACTCGCTTTACAGCATCTGCTGCCGTTGCCTCTGATCCGGTCAACCCAGCCCAAGAGTGAATCGTTTGTCCTGAAGATAGACATAGCTAAGCTGTGGTAACGTGGACCAAAAAGAGGAGACTAACCATTAATCTTACTCCCAGCCATGCCAGTGCTTGCCGTGACAGCGACCATAAAGGCATATCCAAACTTTTGTTGTAGGGCGTCGATTATGACTTGAAGTAAATACGACTTGCCGCATCCTAATACAAACCCTTAGAACCGAACATGCAGACCACGGGAAACTAACCTCCAGCTCCAGTAATAAAGAGACTTTCGCCGGAAAGCACCTTGTCCAGGACAAAACGTTGTTGTTCGTCAAGCATACTGACGTCGATCTCGCGCTTCTCGACTGCGGCGGAGAAAAAGTGCCGTGCAGAGGGTTGAGGAGGAGCTTGTCGAGGTTTCACTCTCTCGGGAGGCATGTTGTACGAGATGCACGTATTACGATACAATGGATGGGCGATCAGGAGGTGATTGGTAAACAAGAAGGGGAAGGGTTATCCAAGAGACGCGTCACGACTGTCTTTGATCACGTGAAAAAAATGCTACATGGAAAAGAAGATGGGATCGAGACTATCAACCGAAGGGTAGCGTAAAAGAGGAGCGACCGCGACACCCAACACATGCATGACCGTGCGACGATAAAATATAACAAGACTACGACTATAGCTTGTAAAGCGCCATTGATCCAAGTCCGAGAGATCCTTAACCCAATCGATATTTTCTAGATCGTGTTCGCGAGGCCAAGAGGAAAGAAGACGACGAAAGCGGGTATACCACGGGACGGCCTGCCTCCAATTCGAAGTGGATTCCCAACTGGTATCATGCCATGGGAACGCAACCTTTGGGATATCCCAGGATGAGCGAAACAAATCCTGACGCGCTTCGAGACGAGCATGACGGTCTTCGAGTGACATGCCGTCGATATACATGACGAAATCGTCGGTCTCCTCGAATTGTAACTTGTGATTGGTGAGTGCAAGGTCGTAGACGACCAGGTTGCAGAGGGCCTTGTTCTCAAAGTCCTTGAGCTCCAATCGACGGCCAGGAGAGATAAGAGGAGACAAGTCGTCAGATAAAGAGTAATACGCGTCAGTAGGATCGCCTTGTTCTTTCTCCAATTGTTCTTGCGAAAAGCCAAGTAGTGAACCACCGTGATGCCAGAACACGCGATGATCGTAATCGGATTGCAGGGGCCAACTGTTCTGCCTCCACCAATGTCCTGACAAAACGTCCCGCCATGTTTGGGTATGAAGATGGAAAGGAGAGGGAGGGGCGTTCTTGTTTGTCGTGATGACGAGTCGCGAGGATTGGTTGAGACGGTAGTCTTGATAACGAAGCAACCAGATGCGGCGCATACAAACCCAAGTAAAGCATACTTTGGCGCGTTTTCCATCGGATTGGACGTTGGATAGGAGGTGAACGGGCGGAACCGTGTAGGTGAAGTGCGCGCCGTGAGATGGAACAGGTGATTCGGGGTCTGTGTGTTGAGGGAGACCATCCCGCGTAGCATGGTAATGCCAGAAATAATCCCAGTCACAGCCCCAAGTAGGCCACTCTTCGCGAATACGCTTGGTTTGGCGACGCCAGTCACTGTCTTGAGGTTTGGGTTTGCGAGGTATGGAGGACTTGGGTGCTTTACAGAACATCAATAAAGGAAAATAGCAAGACATTCGGCACGCTCACCACGACCAGCGACAATCAATGAATCCGTGATCAAACGTCGATCAAAAGATTCTTTATCTTCCCGAGGACCATAACCACGAGCAGCACGTTCAAAGGCGAGGGGATCAGAGCGGTCGACGTGAGGAGGGTAAAACATGAGAGGTTTGCTATGTAAAAGTTTCCCCTTGATGACATCCCTGTTGTGTCGTGTGACGTTGATGTCAGTCCACGTACGGAGCTCACAGAGAGAAGTGAGCTCAGTGATGCGAACGTAACGGGAAGGGGGTAATTCAGAAGAGGATAAACCTGTAAGATAAAAGACGGGGACACCACAGGTCGAGAGGTATTTGAAATCGGTCGGCGAGGTGACATAAGCGCCACGGAAACATTGGCGAACGGGTTCGTCATCCTTTAGAGGGCGGCCAAGAATATTATTCCCCCAGATAAGGAAAGCCTGGATCTCAGCAACGAAACGCTGGAGCCCACGAGCGTACTCCACGGCATCACGATACGACATGCAGTTGTGGGTTATGATGAACAGGGTATCCTCGGCACGTCCGATAGCGATTGTGGGAGCCTTGTAGGGACCGGGATTAGCTGATTGCAGCTCGTCGTACAAACGGAGGACATGGCGTCGATAAGAGTAAATCTCGTCCTTCCACATTGAGACGATGGTCTCTTTGATGTAACCGCGACGAGGTAGAGGTGGGTAACGATAAAAATCGCTGTCCTTGAATCGATGACAAGTGACGGAGCGCGGTAGGCGAAAGCAGTCATGGCCGTCGACGAGGATATGAGAAAGATATGGATGTTCAGGGTCATATGCCTGTGGCAACAGAGCGATCTCATGGGGACCCCATGAACCATCGGCGCGGGGAAAAGGTGGTTCGTCGTCGGAAACCGGGCAGGGGATGTAGGGCGCATTCTTTGCAAGGACAGTAGTGCCATCAGCCAAAGTGGACCATTTGTCGAAGTCGATATCTTGAAACAAGGCTAGAAACGATCGTATCAGAACGTGTTCCAGCGAAGAAAAAAAGACGCACATGTAGACATGTCGATGAACGCAAAGTCTCTACGATATGCGGAAGAAGGTATGTGAGAGAACTGAAAGAAGAGTCTGAAACGTTTGTGGTCAAAACACTTACTATATTCATACGTTGTGTCCCACGCTCTGGGCAATCCAGCGGCGTCCACGCCGCAGGCGACCACGAGCTCACATCGAAGCATAAAAGATAGAATAAAGTAGCTCAGACAGAAAAAATAGAATACGAAGTAAAAATCGATGACGTCCACGCCATCCGATAAATAGCGGTATCATGCCGCACGCATAAAGAGAAACACAAAATATATGTATCAAAGACGACGTTCACGTCGTCAGAGAGAAGCCAAGGAGAGGTGATTCGAACCTGTCCTGACGCACGAGAGGACCAACAGTCAGGCTCGCATGTAGGAACAGGCTGGAAGTCGAGGAAGCTGGAAAACAAAGAAAAACGAAAAAACCCAGTGCAGAATATCGGGGAGAACTAAATGAGAGCGTACCTAGAACGCCTCTATGCGCAAGCCCACCAACTAGGTTTATCCCGGGCGTGCGTATGGAGAACACGGTGGAAGATAAGCGTTCTAGAAAACAGAGAAAGACCCGGCGTAGCGTGTCGATATCAAGTAAAGAAAAACTCACCTAGAGCCCCTCCGTGCGCGTCCATATCGATAGATCATACACGACGCATAGCTGATGGTGGTGATGTCGATGAACGTTGATGAACGTTTGAACGACGAGTACTAGTGTCGCCTGTACAAACATAAACAAACGAGTTAGTGCGCCAAGGCATGCCACAAATAGGCGTAGTCAGTGTGTGATCAGTATGCATAACAGGTAGAATAACAAAAGGAAACGATTATTGAGACATTCCGTAGCTAGTAACTACTCTAAGTTAGATCCTGTATGGCACGACCAGGTACGGTTAGCTGTGGCATCACAGCGAGTTAGGTTATCAACAAAGTAATCAGCAATTGCCATCATAAACAGTATTACTTTACTATTTCGTGGTCGACGCTACATCGTACATACTAACTTTAGCAGACGTGATCAGTAAAGTGATCAGTAATTGTTATAACAACGTAATCAGTAGTGATCAGTCACTACCGCATGTTACGCAGACGTGATCATTAAGGTAATCAGTAACTGGTATATATAACAGTGGTCAGTACCGTAATCAACAGTTGTCGGTCATAAGTAGCAGTGATCAGCAAGGTGATCAGTAATTTCCTTCGACAGCACCGTCGCTCTTCCAATATGGTGGTCAGTTAAGTGATCAGTACTCAGTAGTCGGTAGCATTATATCACAACTGCTACGATATGTACAATATATGGTACATATTCAACCAGATGGGTTACCAATATAATCAATCGGAATGGCGCACGCTTTTTGATGTCACTGGCCATGAAACACGACTAAAAAAGAACCATTTATCCAAGGATATCATACAGCACACGACGACAGAAAACTAGTGTGTGCAAGTACATCGGCATCGTCTATTCAATCACTTGCCACGTCGAAAGACCGTCAGACCAAGTAAAGTCTTCTCCGGGATCGCGACAGTTGTGGTCGGAGAAATATGGATGTTGTGCATCGACATCCTTATAACCCAAGGACGCGAGAAGGTCTTTTGCGATCGCTTGTCCGAGTTGTATTGGCTTGGTTGTTCGGATTTCGTGACCAGGCATCCTATATCGCTCAGGGTGGAGAACCATCAGGCATAGAGCGGTAAGAGAATGCCTCTTCAATTCTACTATAATCAGATAAGACAACGAGTGGGATTACAGCGTAACTTACTGCGCTTGGAATCCGAACGAGGAAGACCGATGACCAATTGAACAAGTGTTTCGAACGCGTGATGATGAACCTGGTTCGTAAGACTCCCTTTACGTGTGACGTCGAAATAACGTGCAAGCTCAGTGAGATGGAGGCTGTCGTACGAATAAAAGTGACCACCGATGGTAAAGGAGGCGACAGGCGTGTAGACTGAATGAACCTGGCCGGGCGGTTGGATACTAAAAGAAGGTTAGTCAGCGAAAGCATCAAAAGAGGTTGAGAGCATACAGTAGATCACCGGGATAGACATCGATAGTCTCGGCGTGTAAGTCGGGATGCTCAGTTTCGTTGGTATTGATTAGCGTACTGATGAGACCTAATATCTCGTCGCGGGACTTCGTGGGATCATGGACAAAATAGACTGTCCACAACTTTACACCGGACATGCCGACCACGTAGGTAGCCTCACCATCTGCATCTTGGTGAGGGTAAGTGAAGACCCCAGCTTGATGCGCCAAGCTCCAGGAACGGACAGATAGATTGTCCGCTGAAACCTTACGTTTCTCAAACGGTGCATCGCGTTGAGTTTGGCTCCACCCGACGGTGAGACCGTCATCGAGCATGCTGCATGTACGTTGTAAATATCAAGGCAACAATATAAGGGAATTCACACACCTGATGGACGGAGGAATGGCGCGGTGGGTTAGAGGGATATCGAGGGTAAATCGGCATTGGGTAGGGTCATTGATACCAGCCAACAGCTGGGACATCGTTCCACGAACATGAGGGTGTGCGAAATCAGCGACACGATTCCCGGCATCTTGAGAAAGCGTCAAGGACGGGATGAATAGAATGGATGAAAACAAACCATGCATATCGATTAACATGTTTGGGGATAAACCAAAGGAACGAAGAAGACCGTCGTCACTGAGCTCAACAGAGCTGGTATCGTCGAAATTACGGACGACGACTGGGTGACCGACAGAAAGCGACTTGCGTATATCAACGACGAGGTCAAACGGGTGTGTGTACGAAGAGGCATCCAGGAAGTCGACGTACGAACTTCCCGGAACGGCCTGCGGGAAGGAAGCGACGTGACGAACATACGCTTCGTCGGATTCAAGAAGATTCGCGTTATCCCGTTCCAGAGTGGGAGCGATTGTTCTGAGTCCGCCGGGCCATTCAATGACTGTGGCAGACTCAGGAACTTGGATTCCGCGGACACCAGAAACGAGATCAAGCTGTCGGACAGGACGAGAAACGGAAGCCAGAGACTGGGAAGATGTGATAGCCTGGGGAGTATGTAGAGCAGAGGAAGGACCGGCTTCGAGAGCGGGGTCGATGGGGATAGAGGAGGGCCCGGCTTCGGTATTCGGGTCGTTAGTGGCCAATATCGCCTTATGGCGTTCGCGATAAGCTCTTTGTAACGCCCGTCTCTTCTCCTTGAACGCCTCGAGGGCTACCGGATCACTAGAATAAGGTCAGTAAAATGGAATCCAGTGTGTCTATTTACGTACGCCCGGAGTTTTTCCATCTTGCATCCGTACGCTCTCTTGTTGGCAGCCGAGCGATCTTGATGCTGAGAAAGGACGTTGGTTGTGTCACATCAACCTAAGTCATCGACTTACCTTGGGCATTGTAGGTGATTGTGACGAACAGAGTATGGGTAAACAAATTTGGAAGTCCGACAAGAGAAACACGACAGTAAGCGTAAAAAAAAGGTGGATGTGGTGAACAAAAGATGTGGAAGATATACACACAAAATGGAACAAGTACGATAATTCAATAGACGATATGAACGAACTGGAGCAGTTATGCTAGTTGATCCAAAGAAGGCACGGAAGATTGGTGTATTCACAGGTCGAGCAGAGGGTTATAGATACATGTCGTAGGGATCTGCAGATTTGTACGATCAACGATGTGATGACATTACTGATAACTCTCAGTACTGATCACGACACTAAACATGATGATGACGTACACGTCATCCTAAGAGTATTAACACCAGACCGAATGAAAGGGAGTGAAGGCCCTGGCGACGCTCACGTCACCGCAGAGAAGAGACTGGGGAGACACGGCCGGGTTATACGGCGTCCACACCGCATAAACACAGAATGACGACGTTCACATCGCCACAGAGAAAGAACCAGGAAGGAGAGGACGGGATTCGAACCTGTCCTGACACACGAGAGGACCAACAGTCAGGCTCGCGTGTAGGAACAGGTGGCAGGACAAGAAGCTAGAAACAAAGGAAAGTTCTCAAACAAATACGAAGTATTGCAGCGGTTGACGGTAACTGAAAAGCACGTTTACAATGAGATCGGACACACTTGTTCGCGACAGAAACGGAATAATACACACGTGACAGATCCTCAGCAAGACTATATACACGATGATTATGAAAGAAGGCGTCATTCGAGGGAGTCTCCTCTACGACACTTGGAATGGGACTACCGATATCAGGTACAACCATACAGCGTACGCGAAAGACGCGGTAGTTTTAGTCAGGCAAAAGATGAGCCGGAGGACAACGGAAGCGAGAGACATCAAGGAGTTCATCTATGTCACCCAACAAATGATATGCAGCAAGGACAAGAAATGACGTACACGTCACCCAGACAAGAGACAAGAGGATGAAAGAAACAGAATAACATACACGCGATCTGCAGAGCAGTAACACCAGACCGAATGAAAGGGAGAGAAACGACGATGTCCACATCGCCGCAGAACGAAGGTTAATGCAGGCGATTCGATAGCGTACAAAAGAGCATCAACACCAGACCGAATGGAAGGGAGAGAAGGGGTGACGCTCACGTCACCGCAGAGAAGAAACTGGGGAGACACTGTGTGAAAATAGAACGGCCGGGCTATACGGCGTCCACACCGCATAAGCACAGAATGACGACGTCCACGTCGCCACAGAGAAGGTACCAGGAAGGAGAGGACGGGATTCGAACCTGTCCTGACACACGAGAGGACCAACAGTCAGGCTCGCGTGTAGGAACAGGTGGCAGGACAAGGAAGCTAGAAACAGAGAAAAACGAAAAAACCCAGTGTTGAATATCGAGATAAATGAAATAAGGGCGTACCTAGAGCACATCGGTGCACATCTCAGCTGAATCACATACGACCATGCGCGATGGTAGCGACACGTCGATGAATGATAATCGATAAGGCCTCAAGGAGAGAGCGGTGTAACCTCTCCAAATACAAACAAACCATCGAGTGGCACCAACAAACAGTCGTAATCAGTCAACGATCAGTAGCTACCACAACGTAAGCTGACAGTAAGGTCCTATTGATGTTCAAGAGGATAACGTAAGGAAACAGCAAATAAGTCGATAGGTAATATTAACTTCAAGTGGCCATTGCACTATTCCCTAGTCGAGGTGATCAGTATGTGATCAGTACCTATCACGGTATTTAGTATCTATTGGTGATTACCACATTATTCCATAGTCGACGCTACAGTGTGATCAGTACGTGATCAGTACTTGTGGTAACAAGTAAGCGTAAACAACGGTTACCAGTATAGTAATCAGTAACTACTAGGGATACAACGTTGTGATCAGTACGCTAATCTGGTAGTAACTGAAATTATCAAGAGTGCCGAACACCGTAATCAGAGATGAACGATAACAGATAAAGGAAGAATCGACTAGGAAACTAATATTGATCAAGATACTGATCACTGTACCTACCACGATACCATCAGAGTTAGTACTGACCATGACACTAATCAAGACGAGAATCTCAAAGTCATCGGATTGATGTAGGCCAGATAGAGTGAATACAATTGAATCGGAAGCTAACCGAGCGCAGGCAGAGTGTCGTACAAGTGCCAATAAAGACCAATGACCAAGACTAGAAGAGGAACCTTTTCGACACGGACAGCCAATACATCCATATAACGATCCATCGACAAGCTGGTTTGGGGTATTTCGAGCGAAAACGTATGGGCTAAAATGCGCAGAACGAGATGAAGCGTATGAGGGTGTTTCCATAAGAAAAACACTGTAGTAGAGACGGCGTTAGGGTATTGGCAAACAATACCAGATTCGCGATTTTTGTGATGTTGATCCAGCGAAATAAAGCATAAACTACAAAGAGGGAGATTCTTGTTGCGTAACATCTCGACAAATGCTTCATAGGCTTTGCGGTTGTTTTCCAAAGTTGGGCAAGAGGAGTCGATGGAATGAACCGCTCCGTCAGGGTGGGGATAGAAATTGCAAACGGGACAATCCGTAACAGCGTACATCAAAAAATCTTCATACTGGTGAAGTAAGTCTTGCAACGAACATTTCGGGGTAGAGTCCATGATTTTGTCGAGGAGAGGGAGGGGTTCGTTGAGACGCACTGGTAGAGAGTCTGTCGATACAGAGGCCACCATTGGGCTGGTAATGTCCGCGTTTCCAAAGATATCAGAGGAAGTGGAGGCAGTGGGGCGAGAAACTGTTGGTCGTGCATCCGTAAAAAGAGGGGGCTGAAGGGTGTGATCGACACTAGCAGATCTGTGTAGCTACATCTGAGCGCATATAAGCAACATACGAGCACGTACCCTGGATGACAATGTTTATCCAAAGTTCTCATCTCCCTGCGTGGGTAAGGGAATGAGCGAAAAGGTGTGATCTTAGGGCGTTGAACGAATGGTTGCTGAGAGGACGAGCGAGAACGAGGCAAAAAAATTCCCACATCTGGAGGGGAACTAAGCGGGCGAACAACGGAGGAAACTCGAGAAGGGGTATGCGATGTAGACACTGCAACTTGAGGGTCGGAGACCATTGAGACATGAGTGAGGGGGAGATGGGATTGGGAAGTAAGTTGCTGGGCAGGAGAAATGGAAGGGTGAGAAAAAGAGGTGGATAGAGGGACAGAACTGCCGATTTGACAAGATCGACAATGCAGAGGAGATAGGGGAGCAACGTCGGGTTCCTGAAAGCGCATATAGTCTACTTTGAATCAACGACACACGACACGTACGGGTGCAAAATTTTCCATCAGTTGGCGAGTCTGCGATAGAGAAATTTCGACGACACGGATCGCAGTCTTGGCCTTTTTGACGATTTCTTCTACTTCATTCACAGCGGCACATAGCTCAGTAAAGCGGCGCTCAAGCAAAACGGAAGGGGTTATAAAGGGACTATCCCTGGACAGGTGATGAGTATCACGAGCGAATAAACTTGATGTAGCAAAAGGCTTACATGGGGCGAGAGGGAGAGGGACAGGGACGACCAAGGTTCAAGAACGACGTGCGTTTGTATATATTTCGAGATAAATATTATAAATCCACTGGGATACGCAGGTCGGCATCAATCACGAATGTAAGTTGCATAGCCACATCACCGTCTGGCCAATCACTTCAATTCTTATAGTTACACGAGTTCTTTTCTATAATTTACAACTTGATCATAAATCCTTTTAGGGAGAACCCGATACGACAATATCATCGAGGGTTATTTGAGGAAGCCTATGACAACGTCAGTCATTATAGAATGCAATGCAAGGAAAGGAAACTGACCTGTTACGAACGAGCAAATATATGTAGGCGTGACACACCTCCCACAAATTGATCAAGGAATGACTACCAGGACGGGCCTCTCCTAACCATACGGCATAGTCCCGAGAGCAACGAAAATGTCCCGGACTGACGCCTGCTTGATCCATGACAACACCTCTCAGAGACGGGATGGAATAAAGCAGCCAGGACAAGGGCTTCAGGATATCATCGAACCTGCAAGGGGGATCATCGTTTTTTGACCGAAAGGGGTGATCAAATTGCTCAGAAGTCGGGACGCCGCAGCGATAGCATACACCCTTAACAGTGAACCGGATCCGTGAACGGAACAAATTATAGGAAGTACGGAAGGTCGACCATGCATCGCAAGCAAAAAGTTTGTGGGATGCATTGCCATCGACGATGTTATGCAGCACACATGTCCCTTCGTATTCCTGGAGAAACCTGAGGAGAGTCGCTTCCTTGTGGGCCTTTGGAAGCGAACATGCTCTCGGCAAAGAGTCGCTAGCATTCGGGGAAATGGTTACTGGGTCTACAACAGGGGTACGACGTAAGGGTTGTCGAGAAGAAAACGGCGCAAAAGCAGTGAGGCCGTCAAGCCTGTCGCGACGAGATTCCCGGGATGACTGTAAAAGGGATCCGGATGATCGTCCCAAAGAGTCGGTTCTATGAGCGAAAGGGGGAGGACGTTCGACCAAAGGTCCAGGATGTTCCGGCGCCACGTTGAGCGAGGCAGAGGCATCATTAACCTCGACCTGAGGGACACCAGGGGGGTATGCTGAACGTGTTGGTGCCAAGGATCTACGGCAAACAGGGAACGGTGTTTGGGGCCGAGCATTTTGGGGAGATCGAACATCCAAAGGATCGGATGAAATCGACGATACCGGGGGGAGAAGTTTTGGATGATGCACGGCAGGGAGAGGGGCCTAAGAGGACATGATAAGAGAATGTAAGATGAACACAAGAGACGTACATTATGACGACAACAAAAGTCGCAAGGCTCGCAAGGTCCCAACATATGACAATTAGACAGGGTAGAATCCAGAAATGCGGTCACTGATATTCTGCGACACTGAGCTTTGGTTGCAAAATCTAGCATAGCATCAAAGCCTCCGAGATCGACATCAAAACTGCGCAAGTGAGGAGAAACGTTGGAGTAAATAAGATGGGATACGCCAACTGTACCCTCCTGGCGGGCGAGTCGACCAGATTGTTGAGCGTGTAGCGTCATATGCTTCGGGATTCGATAGTGTACCACATAGGTAACATGACTGTAGTCGATTCCTTGCGCAAACGCAGACGTAGCACAAAGCCATCTAGACCGCCCGGATAACCAAATCTTGAGCGCCTGCGAGCGAGCCTGAGCATCCATGCGCCCAACGTAAAAAGGAGCATCGATGAGATCTGCGAGTACTGTAGCATCTTCGACGGTCTCACAGAAGACGATACCGCGGTCGAGAGGGGAGGAAAAGATATGGTGGTTGATGACACGAAGCGTAAAGTCCTGCAAGGATGATTCAGGTTGATGAGAAACTACGAACTGGACGTTCGGGCGCGATATAGACTCTCGAACCACATGAACAGGTTGGCGTCGAGTGTCTATACCAATGGCCTATCCAGATGAGGAAGAACTTTCCTACAGTAAATTAATACGTACCTTCCATAAAGCAGGTTCCACAGACGGACTGATGGTCGCAGACAAGAGAACGATCTGACAGCCGATATCACCCAGGCAAGTAAATTCGCAGAAGCTACCACGGTAGTCTTTGGAAAGAAGAATATCGTGAGCTTCATCGACGACGATTCCGTTGAGGAACCCGGCTTTGAAACAAGATAAAAGCCATTCACGAAAACATTCCATGGCGAGATGTTCGACAGCTGCAAAGACCAACTTAGCTCGAAAAATGTCGACGTCCGGAGTCAACGGGGACCAAGCGTAGTGAGGTATACCCTTTGCGGAGGCGTCCGAGAGCGCTTGCTCCATCAGAGAAACATAGGGGATAATCACCACACGAAAACCATTGTCTTTGGAAAAGGACGGGGCCTGGTAGACAGCGGACTTTCCTCCACCGGTGCGTAAAACAACGAGAACGTGAGGATTCCTACGACAAACGATCTCCATCGCTCGACCTTGCTGTAACGATCTGAAGAAAACATTTTGACGTTTGAACAAGGACCGAAGACAACCGATTCGAGATTCATGGATCAAGATGGTCTCTTGAGCAGGGGGAGGTCTTGGTAAACGCAGGTGGGTCGACCAAGGAATTTTGTGAGTTAGGGTAGTGGATATCGTATCCTGAATGAGCGGCAGGTAACGGTCCATGGTTTCGTCCTTCATAATCGCGTGATTAGTATCGTACTGATCACCGAATGCTTCGAGCAAAGGAAGCACGCGTTCCAAACGACCAAAAAGGCGGCTGTATTCTGAAGAAGGTTCAGATGAGGCGGGACGTCCATAATTGACATTCAAAATGGATGAACACGGGGAGGATCCAAGGCCCAACCACGAATGATAGCGGGAAGAAAGATCCATAGCGTCGGCATATACGTTCTCTGTAAGTCCAGGTAAATCATCGTATACGAGACCATATCGGGAGTTTCCTGTAGCCGTCGAATGACCAAAGGACACATCCATAGGATCGTTGGAACCATCAATATCTTCGTGATGATGTAAAACAGCACGCAGAATAGCCTTGAGAGCCTGACGGAACGGAGCGAGAGTCAGAGGTATATGGAGATGCTCTTTGGTATAAGCGCGAAGGACGTTGCTGAAAGCACTGCTGTCGACAGTCTTTCCGTTGACGACATAAAGATAGTCCCTATAAACCTTGACATTACTCGGGAACACTTGACGGGCGAATCCCAAGACCACTTCTCGGATGGGACCAACGAGGTAGATGAAAAGGCGGGAGACGGATCTTGGAAGGAAATGCGCAACAAAACCATCTCTCCCGGTTATACTTCGAGTTTTCAGATAATGGCAGATAACGGCACACAACCCGGAAAGGAAATAGAAGTTGCGAGGTCCGTCGAGGGAGTTAACAGATCGTAGCGGTCCGAGCTCTGTGCCTCGAGCGACACCAGGTGTAGATGTGTGGGCGAGCACCATAAGGAGATCGACATACTCGTGATGCATATGTAAATACGCCCGGATAGCAGCTATCGAAAAGTAAGTTTCACATAAATGTCGTATTCAAGGACTCACCATGCTTATGGACGAGAGATCCTTGAGCATCCCGGAGATGATATCGATCGAAAACAGAAGTGTTAGAATGGATATGCTCTAGTACAAAACCGAGGAACGGATGGAAGGGATTCTCAGACGAGTGCACGAAAGAGAAACCCTCATCCGTGTTACGCAAAGGATCCACGGGCCATTTCAGAGGATCGCTGGACTCAAGGGCCGTGTCTATAACTCGATCGAAAGATTCCCGGTCCGCTCCAAGAAGTAGTTGATCAAGCACCGCTTCGGCCCTAGAGCACACCGCTTGCACCATCTTAGGGAGAAGATCGATCTGTAAAGGAAGTCCTTTGACGCTGAGGGTATCGCGTCGTTGATTCCAATGCATGTCCGGAAGCTTTGCAGAGTTGAAAGCATACGCGCTTACGAGATGCGTGAGTTGCCGTAGATTGTTGAAAGGTGTCGGATATCCTTCCTTCAATAAAGGGAGAAGGTTGGTCGAATAATAACTTGAAACACGTCAATAAAACACTCTGAGGAAGAAGAAAAAACGTACTCCATAAAAATAATAGACGGATCCGCAAGCATACGAGCATCAGCTTCCAAGATCGCGACGGTTCGAAGGCAATATGTAAGAGAGGCAAGATTGGGAGAAATGGACGACGGGGGTTGGAAAGTACCATCTTCGCGGAGGTGCCAAAAAGTAATGAACCGACTAAGAGGACACAGAGAATTGTCTCTCTGGACGTCCGATGTATAAGTATACATCAACGAAAAAGACAGGGATTGGACCAGCTTCGAAAGGTCGGCATTCTCAGCCAACGCACGACTAATAACCCGACAATGTTCAAGTTGTTCAAATGAAAGAGTAAAAATCGGTGGAGACTTGTCTAAAGAACGAAGCAGGGCACATATATACATGCCCCAATGACTTGCACATCGAAACAAATACTCTTCAGTCTGAGGGCGTCCGAATGGTTTATTCTCAAGTTCCGGAGAGTCCAGATTCCTGGTATAGGCAAATAAATGAAAAACGACCCGTCGAGAGAACGGAAAGCGACATACCCTTTGGGAGTATGGATATGTCTACGCGGAAGGACTTCCATGCTTTCGACGCAAACCCACATCCGCTTGAACATGATCTTCACGACTTGCATGATTGGGAAAAGCGTATCGCCATGCGCAGGGATAGCAACCAGAGACAAAAGGTCTCGAGTGGAGTGACCGCTCACAACCTGAAGCCATTTCGATCGCTGCAGGAAACCAGTTGCTTTGCGAGGATCGTCGGAAGGGTCGAGGGGAAGTAAGGAACGGTCCTCCTTAGGACGCATGACGGACATGTATTCGACCAGAGTTCCGTGCGGACGCTCAACATCCAGAGAGGGGTCAACACGAACGACGAGTTGGTGACCCTTGAAACCAAAGATGCGATGGATTTTGCAGGGTTCCGACGTTACAACAACACCCTCGTGACATTGAGCGCGATGGCGTTGAAACGACGTTTTGGAGCCAAGGGTAACGCCACAAGAATCGGCGAGGCACATGTAACCATCAGCTAACTGGAGCCCGACAATTGGGGCAATGACGTCGGACGATGATATAGGCGGAGGCTCCAATAGATCCAGATCTTGAAGAATAGTAGCCAACTCCCCGGGTGACGGACAAGGCAAACGATGTTGAACAACATGGCCATGTATGTAACGATGGTCCAGAGCTTGACAGCACTCGAGGCATATCACGAGTTTGTAAGCGATATTAACATGGAGGCCAGCGCGAGACATAGCATCCAAATGCGAGGAAACGATTTCAGGAGTAACCGAGGGCGTGCAATGTTGTTCTAAATCGTGCTGGGTGGTAGATTCTGTGACTTCGATGTCTCTTTCGACGTCTTGAACGATAGAATCAGCTATATAAGGTCTTAATCAGGAGAACACTAGCAGAGCAGGAAACCATTTACCGTTACCGCCATCGATACACCCATCATATGAGTGACAACCGTCACCAGGAAACCGCATATATGCGTCATCTGGAGCATATTCTTCGGGTTCATCAAAGCCCTGGTTGTTGTTAACTTCGTCCAAGAAAGAACCGTCGTCTTCAGCCCGTCGTGAAACGTGTTCTTCATCCACACCGCGTCCCTCCCCGTTATTCTGTGACGGTTGATTCGGGGGCAGAGGTTTGTCACCGACAGAGTCAATGTTCTGGGAACCATGTAGAACAGAAGGAAAGGGATCCGTATTAGACCGACAAGCCGATTTAAGATGCGTCCTAAGCTGGTCGGGATTTCGATCTTTGAATTCACCACAAGGACAATAAAAATATCCATCGTCGAGGCGTTCTACAGTGATAATACAGTCTATATGCGCTAAGATAAGATGTATGCAACATCAATGATAATAAACTCACTTTGACAATCGACAGTTATCTGCCTCTGGTGAGCGATACGAACGTGAGCTGTAAGGTCGCGGAACCTTAAACCGCATTGATTACATCTGAACGCTGTTCAGTGAATGTCGATGGTGAATGAACGTAGAACGTACTTTTGACGGTGATGATCATTCGGCATAGTAGTAGAATGGGATACAAATACGAAGTATTGCAGCGGTTGACGGTAACTGAGAAGCACGTTTACAATGAGATCGGACACACTTGTTCGCGACAGAAACGGAATAATACACACGTGACAGATCCTCAGCAAGACTATATACACGATGGTTATGAAAGAAGGCGTCATTCGAGGCTGTTTCGAGTGAGTCGCCTCTACGACACTTGGAATGGGACTACCGATATCAGGTACAACTATACAGCGTACGCGAAAGACGCGGTAGTTTTAGTCAGGCAAAAGATGAGCCGGAGGACAACGGAAGCGAGAGACATCAAGGAGTTCATCTATGTCACCCAACAAATGATATGCAGCAAGGACAAGAAGTGACGTACACGTCACCCAGACAAGAGACAAGAGGATGAAAGAAACAGAATAACATACACGCGATCTGCAGAGCAGTAACACCAGACCGAATGAAAGGGAGAGAAACGACGATGTCCACGTCGCCGCAGAACGAAGGCTAATGCAAACGATTCGATAGCGTACAAAAGAGCATTGGCACCAGACCGAATGAAAGGGAGAGAAGGGGTGACGCTCACGTCACCGCAGAGAAGAAACTGGGGAGACACTGGGTGAAAATAAAATGGTCGGGCTATACGGCGTCCACACCGCATAAGCACAGAATGACGACGTTCACGTCGCCACAGAGAAAGAACCAGGAAGGAGAGGACGGGATTCGAACCTGTCCTGACACACGAGAGGACCAACAGTCAGGCTCGCGTGTAGGAACAGGTGGCAGGACAAGGAAGCTAGAAACAAAGAAAAACGAAAAAAAAACCAGTGTAGAATATCGAGATAAATGAAATAAGGGCGTACCTAGAGCACATCCGTGCACATCTCAGCTGAATGACATACGACGATGCGCAATGGTAGCGACACGTCGATGTCGATGAACGATAAGAGAGAGCGGCTCTCCAAACACAAACAAACCGTTGAGGTGGCACCACAAACAATGATAATCAGTCAACGATCAGTTACAATATAAACTGATGCCAATGGACAGTAAAGAGTTTAACTGCGACCAGAGGTAACTATTCCCTATTCGATGCTATATTGTGACCAGTCTTGTCGGGGTGATTAGTATCTATATTATTCCATAGTCGATGCTGTGATCAGTATAGTAATCAGTACGTGGGCAACAAACTACCGTAAACAACACGATCGTGTGTAGGATAATCATTACTATTACTCATCACGTTACCCAAAAAGGAAGCCGCAGCCAGGTAATAGCGGGTGGACGATGTCGGCTACATCTAAACAAAGTCCAATGTAACACACAAATGTGAATAGAGAAACATGTGTGAGGACATGTGTGGAACATTTTTGTCTCTTACATTATTCCGCGGTGCTAGTTGGTGTGCCGAAATAAATAAAATACTGGCCACCACTGATCACGTTACCCGAAAAGGAAGCTACTGCCAGGTGATGACGGATAGACGATATACTCTACAACTCGACAAAGTCCAATGCAACACAACAATGTGAGTGGGGAAACGTATTTTAGGACGTGTATGGAACATTTTTACCTCTTAACTTAGTCCGCGATGTTCGCCCATCTGTCGCAATTGATAACATACTGAACACTACTGTACTGATCACGTTACCCTAAAGGGAAGCGACCGTAGCAGGGAGACGACGTAGTCTACATCTCAACAAAGTCCAATATAGCTTTCAAACATGACCAGGGTTAGTTATACGTCAGTTTACCTGGAACAGTTTCCCATCTGAAATTAGTCCGCGGTGCAAGGTGATGTGCCGCAATAAATATATTACTGATCAGCAATCATTACTAGTCACGTTATCATTCTACAATGCAACAGTGCAATATATCGCTAGATAACAAATAAATCCACGGATGATTACATAATAAACATAACTGTCGGTGAAAGTTATCAGTAGTAAAAGATGTAACAACGGGATAAATGAGATACTGGTCACTACAGGTCATACGACCGCGAGGTGAAGCGAGTGAGTGACAGGGAGATGGTATATCGCGCGGCTTAACAGTACGATAACACGGAGGGCCCTTTCTAGCACGACGTGCGTGATTATCATTTTTTAACGACCATTAGAATAAACAAGCTATGCGTAGCAGGGTGTACAAAATGTGTTATATGACAATAGGTAGGCGTTGGTCGGCCCAGTCATGTTGACAGTTCCCGCCTTGTTAAGGAGGTGTGCGAGCGTACGAGATGGGCCGGATGGACCACGAGATAAGTTGGGTAGATGAGCAAGGCGTGCTGGAAGGGATAGTGAGCTAGAGTGACGCGGGACATGAACTGCGAGCATACAGGCGTGCGAGACAGCCAGGAGGGGTCGAAAATTGGGCTGGGGGTGCACGAAGCGTACTGGGTGATGTAGGGTGTGATACGAGGTATGGGCGCCGGAGGTGAGCTGGTGGGCGTGCGGGTGTACGAAATCGGTTATAAGGGCCATCGGGAAGATTGTTACACATCTCATAAAAGAGCTTAGAGACATTCGGGCATTCGTTATTCTCCAATTTCTTCCGCGTGGCGAACAAGTCCAACGGCTCTTTGATGATTTTGAAGTACGGTAGAATCTCCAACTTGACTGGATATTAAGTGATACGATAAGCAACAAGATGAAAAGGTACGGTATACAATACTTGTCAACTGGCTCATAGAATGGATGCGCGGTAGCCCAGTTTTGTTACCTAGGCAACTCAGGATCTACCGATACTTTAGAGTTGGTTAGTGCGGTAAGGTGAGCGCAAGACTCGAAAGGGCTGGGCGAGCACGACTCGGATACGGCTGAAGGACATGTAACAGAGGTGAAACGTCATCGTTGTCGTTGCGCTGTTGCATAGTGGGGCGCGGGCACATCGTGCCATTGCGCCGTTGTTGTGGTGCTGCTGTCGACGCTGCTGAGTCGTCGTTATCATCGTTCAGTTTTTCGACGTATGGCATCGACATGTTTGGGGGAGAGGGACACGGACGGGGAGGACATGCGTCGATGATGAGAATAGGATACTTACGAGCAGGGCCTCGTTCTCAACCCGTCAGTCTCGCCGACGGCGCTGTGATGGCGCCGAGGCCTAGGTGTCTTCGTCTTCGTGAGGTCGTTTTCATCTGGTGGAGGACGCGGTCGTGATGGCCTCGTTCACGTTCAAATTCGCCACGTAGTGGGTGGGGAAAAGTGGTAACGGTGGGTGCGGGAGATGGCATGCACATCGTGGTGGTGGTGGTTGGACGGGGGGTAGTGGCGGGGTGAGCGCGATGGCACGCGTGCGTCGACG